>JBBPOD010001298.1:0-10488 GCA_038091255.1 Tylopilus intermedius | reverse complement strand
AGAATTTGATCTTGCATGCATCTTTATCCACGGGACGGTCGTCGATCTCACCAGTAGTCTCGTCTTCACCATCCCCGTTGCCGTTGTCATCCCCGTTGCCGTTGTCATCCCCGTTGCCGTTGTCATCCCCGTTGCCTTCGTCGTCTCCGAGGTCCTCGTCGTCATCTTCATTACCGTCTACGGCAACATTCACTGCTTCTTTGCTAGTTCTCTCGCATCGCAACAGGCTGGAGGGCTTGGGGGGTTTCGGAACGCCGTTCTTCCTTTGATACTCATCAAGGACATCTGTGTGGTTTTGTTAGGTTAAAAAGGAAGCATTTAAAGCGTACACACCGACGGCCTTTGTGGACGATAGCCCGGGGCTTCTGGTTTTCGTCGCTAGACACTGTGAAAACGGAGGTGATGCACGATCAACGTCGGAGGCGGGTGTAGGATGTCTTTCATGTCCTTCAGAGAGGTCATTAGAATCACGACGATATCTCGACTGGGAGGGTGGCGGGGAAAGATTGTGATTGCTGTCCTGGCTTACTGCATCGTCTTCATCTTCCTCGCTCGAGAGAACCCAACGGCGCGGGTGCTTGTGCTGCGAAGGTGGTTGGGGAGCAAGATCTCCATCGTCCTGGTCTTCCTCATTGACGGAAACTGGCCTCTGAACGAGCTGGGAAGGAGAAGGAACATTGAAGTTGCCTGACGGGCTGTTGCCATGGATCGAGGCACTGCGACTACGCTTTTGGGTGTTAGTTACACTCTCCGCAACGTCACTGTTCATCTGTATATCTGGCGGCTCGGAAAACCCAAAACCATCGTGCTCTCCTGACCGGTGAAAAATAGGAAGGGGACGCTTGACTTCTGCAGGCACCGGGCTTGCGTTGGGCTTCTTCTTCTTCTTGGGACGTGACGAGCGGGGCTTAGGAGCAAGGGGGTTCTCTGGCTCACCAGCGATCGCGTTGACATTTACTAATTGCTGTTTTACGCGTCGAGCCGTCTGTAAAGCCTCCAGTTTGGCGTCTTGACCTCGCTGGCCCCCAAGCCCACGGGTGGCTCGAGTGGAACGACGGGTTGAGTCCTGAAAATGCATTGGCAAAGAATCTTTTTAGATTTTGACTCACCACTAACCTTGCTCATGACCGTGACTAACGAAACTGTGGGTCATTAGACCGTATAAATATGGCTCAACAAAATGCTTCAAGTATAATAAACAAACAAAATCACTGAATCCTTCGCAAGACGCAACACAACACGTATAATGGTGGTAGGGACAATATTGAGCCCCATACCGGAAGGTAGCTATGCAACCAAAAATATATATGACGGATGTGAGACGCATAAGAAAGCGCAACAAGGCCAGGAGGAAAACGTAGACGGAGCCGGTCGAAGTAAAGGAATATGTCGGTGCAAGGGGATAGCAACTTTTGAGTTGGTCTACGTAGCAGCAGCGGGAAAAAATGATAAGAGAAACCCGAGTAGATTGCGAGTGCGTCGTGTCCTTCAAAAGTGGCCACGTCATAAAACTCGGCCTGTGCGAGGAATTATACTGTTGCGGGTGCTGATGCTGCTGGTTCGAGTCTTCTGCGAGTAGCATGCATCGCTGGGTGGATGACACCCGAGTTCATGGGAATTGGTCGCGCTGACCCATGTAACTTGTAACTGCGAAGGGGGCATGTGAACAACTAGCCTAACGAAAAGACTCACTATAAGCCGCATCTAAGACGATCCCACAAGATGAGTTATCGGGCACTAACGGAGCACGAAGAGTTTGTCTTGTGCTCTCAAGCGCAGATGAATCCACACCAATGAACCCGCCGACGATTTCAAGGACATCGATGTTATGAATGACAGCGGCGCCCACGTCACGACCTCGGTCGATGGTGAGTCTGATGCTTGCATGTTTACGCGACAAGTCGTTTGGAAAGGCCAATGTTCTTGAGAACCATTGAAGCGATTGGCGTCGTTGTCACGGATACCATTGTGACGGGCGCCCTAGCCCGCACGCTGATCCAGATAGCGGTATTGGATCTTGTCGACGAGGTGGAGGTGGTGACGTGCTTCGGATGATGCACCGGCCATCTAATAGTAGAAATTGTGGAAAATGCGCCCTCCGCGCCACGCGGTTGCGTTCGAGATGGTTATCAAATGGCTTGATACCGCATAACCGGCCTTTGTCCGTGAATTGGAGTTCTGTGTACTTGCCAAAGCGTGATGCGTTGGGATTGAAGAGCGTGCGTGCGTTGCCGAAAGACTCGAAGACGAACTCTGCCGCGGGCACTTGGCTTGCGAGCTTGGAATCCTTCTTTCCTGGCTTGGAAATTGAGAGCTTTGACGGCGAGACGGCGGTTTTCCGACTTTCCACCGCTCGTTTCGCCGCTGTTACAGAATAGAACATTGATAAAGCAAAGGAGAACAAACAAGGAAACAACGTACATGATGATGAGGGATTGGGCCGTGCGTCGTATGTGGCTGCGTGATCGACCTGAGCAACCTTGAGCTGAGAGCCAAACAGAATATCCATCGAGACAAGTTATCATAAATGAATAGACGAAACCTACCGAAGGTCTACAACTTCTTGCTTGAGTTGTTGCTCAAGCAGCAAATCGGGGTCGGGCGTAGGTGACCCGAAGGGGTGGCGTACGAGTTCGTCGGCGAGCATAGGGGATGCGTACTGCTTGATGGTGGGCCTTTGGGAAAAGGTCGGATGGGACGAGCAATGCTCGTCTGTAGGACTTTGTGTGGCATGGTAGGATTCCGTAGAGGCACTGGGGGGTATTTTGATGGGGTACAGGGAGAACAGATATGAGGAATATCTGCAATGATGCACGACCCACGTACTTTTCCATATCAAGTCTGTTACGCTTGTTAGCCCGATTTTCAAACAAGAACAGAACCGATGGAAGTCATAGTATTAGATACGTTCGAAACAAAGAATATACAAAGTTGGCCAATTCAAAATCGTGTACATACTCAGAAACTACGCGGCTTGTACGTATGTATGTAGCAATATTTCTGCGAGGCGATATCAGTGGCGTGCTCGCTTAGCCGAGGAGGAGTTTTTCCCAGCATTGCGCTTTACGCCGGCGACATTGACCGCCAACTCTTGCTGCGCAAGCTCAGCCGGGCCCACGGTGACATTCGGCTCCGAAACTTGGAAAAAGGCGTCTAGTAGGATACTACGGAGGACATCATGAGTGAGAAGGGTTATATCATGAGCGTCACGGAGGACGGCGCGGTAGAGTCGTACTGCGAACGGATTGAGGCACTTGAAGTAGGGGGTGAAATGCTGCAAAGGAACCTGTGTCGAGAGCTCGCCCGTCTTCTGGCTCCAGAGTGCCTTGACCTGTTGGCATGATTTACAATCGGCCCAGGCCTTCAAACACGTGGAGTGGGCCGTGATAGGTTCGCGATTTGGGCCGGTATGGAGAATAGACATCCAAACCATGATGTAGATGATAGATTCAAGGTCGTGTTTTGGCTCGTGAATAATGTCGGTTCTAGTGAATGAACTCAGGATATCAAGCGCCATGAAAGGGATTGTCCCCTAACGTAAGACATTAACAAAACGCCAGATGATTCGGCCGTGAAGAATTTACCGTTCGCTCCCCTTCAGACACCGGGACAACTTCATCCGTAAACTTCGCATAGTCAAAGTCGATCAGAAGACCGCGGCGATATCCACGCTTTGTGAGGACTTGTTCTCTCGCGCAGAGACGCTCACGGATTGTGACATCGCTTGACGTAATAGGCCAGCTTTCGGCTGCGTAGTCGAAGGAGTAGCTAATCACGTTGGTGATGCTAAGATCCCGGTGAAGAATCTCGCATTGGTTGACAAGGTATTCATGGACTACATAGCCAATTAGAAATGTCTACTCGAATATCAAAGCTAGAACCCACTAACCATCAACAATATCGATGAAAATACTGATTAGTTCTTGGAGGCACGTGAATGTCTGCAGCGGATCGCCCACAGGGTCGAGGACTAGACGGCGTTGAATGCGAGTCTCGGGTTGCTCGCCTTCTTGCAAGTTTTTCAATAGATGTTCAGGCCTTCGTAGTGCAGTGGTATCTTCCTTTCCCCCAATTTGAACCGTCCACGCCGCCACAAGCTTCGGAACCCCATGGGTCATCCCCCTCTCTTTGATCCGATTCAGCATTTGCTCCTCGGTTGTGGCCCGCCCATTGCGGACCCAGGATATCTTGACAACATATTGTTTGCCGTTGGCCGACTTGACAACGAAGCACAGCGTGGCTCTACCACGGATCATGCGGCGGTAGCAAAGTACACGTAAAATTGTATACGTTTTGTTACCAACTTTGATCGTCGGAGTGACGCGTAGTCGAATGGCGCGAGGCACGACAAGGGAGAATACGAGTGAAGGATCATATCCGATGAAGTCCTCTGGGGCGAATGCTAAGAGGTAGAGAATGCGGACGAGGTATACGGCACTGGTATGAATAGAATATGGGCGGGATTCGAGCGCACCGGAGCGATCAAAGAGGTGGAGGCGGAAATTTAGTTGGAAGATGGAGAGTGCGATGACGAACCGGCGACCCGGCTGTGCTGTGAAGACCGCATACGATTTCCTTGAAATTTGTTTGACTATTCCAGCGAAATCGCTGGCACTGCTGAGTTCGAGGAACGCAGCGACGTTACGCCATGAGTTAGGGCCATCGGGGTAGAAGGGATCATTCTGGAGCAGTGCGACATCTGGTTTCATTTTCATCCTCACATCCGACGGCAAGGGTTTCGTAGCAAACTCGGCCGACCAGTAACGTTGGCTGTCTGCGATTGCTTTCTTGCGCAATCTGGTAGTCATCCGACCCGCGGGCCGGTGGCTCTCGAGCGCTTTGACTATTTGATTGAGCCAAACGGCAAGCTTTCCTTCCTCCGACCCAGGCTTCGGCAAGTAGGTGATCTCCTCCGTCTCGACCACCGGGCTTGAGTTAGGATGCTCGACGGTCCTTGTGATGGTCATTGATCGTTTCGACATCCGATTCTTTTTGCTTGATAACCCACCAGTGGATGATCTTCGAGCGCGGGCAGGGGCGGTGGACGGGGAAAAGCGAAGGATATGGGGAAGGTATATTGGTTGCCAGCAGCGGGAGGTGGTGTTGTATAGGTGATTTGTGTCATCTGCGTCCATCAAGTCAGAGAGCGCCGGTAGTACGCTAGGTTGGCTCTGAGAAGCCTCATATTGTTGGAAAAGGTGCTGTACAAAGTGATTGGCCCCTGCTGACACTGAATCCTCCACAATGTAAGCACCCTCCAACTCATTTTGAAGGTCATCGTCAAGCGGCACTGCTTGCAAGAGCTTTGCCTCCGTGGGAACAGACGCTGTTTTGAGTTTGAAGGGAGTCGACGATAGCGAGTTTGAGATTGCGTTTCTAGGGGGAGGGGTGTTGCGATCCATTACAGGAGATTTTCCAACGGGGGGGAGCTCGAGGACGAGGAAGAGATGCCATGGAACTAGGTACAACAAATTACAACTATTGTCTTTCTAAATATAGGAACTCGACATCGACGTGATCCGAGCCAGAAATTCATGACCATGCAACTCGTTGTACCAAATGATCAATGATGCAAGTACCGCGCTGGCGGTGAAGAGGTAGGTGCTATATGACGCAGAGAGCCATAAGCATGCCGGTGTCAAGACCCAACGAAGAATGGTAGCATCCTGAATGTTGACGAGGCCCGCAAGGATAAGACTGGTCGACCAAACTGTAAGGGATGGAGGAAGATCCAGAATATAACGCTGTAGAGTTGCTTGCAGTCGCAAAGTAGTGCAGCGGCTGCTGCGAAGATGGTCTAAAGCATTATCAGAACATGCGCGCGCATGAGGGGTGCAAGGGTGCTGACTGTGGCGATGGTCGTGATTATGTCGGACTTCATAAACAGGTACAGCACACGAACGCAGTGCTTGACAGTGTTCCACTGTGTCAGTGAAAGTCGTGGCAAGGTAGGCTTGCGGAATGAAAAGCTCGAAACCCATGGCGATTAAATATGCAGATCCGTGCCGGTCACTTGGTTGCTAAATGTTACCCGTGAGCGATCGAAGCACGTCGAGTGGTGAAATAGTACCTTCACAGGGTGAGAATTCCGCAGTTTCACGACCCGACGTTCGGATTGACAAACGAGATTGCATGCGATTCACTTGTACTAGTAGCAGCTACTCCGCGACGTAACGGTTCTGCGACAGTGGTCACGACGTTGCGACTCATCGGCATTCCGGGCCAGCAAGAGAGGAGCCATGTTCTTGTTTGTCTGAATGGGTCGCAGTCACAAACTACCTTTGATGAGAGCGCGTCTACCGTTTTGACGAACCAAAAGAAGAAGGGTGCAAGGTTTGAAGGGGATGAAGCCTTCAGGGCTGATGAAAAGGCTGATGGCATGATGCGAACCTGATGGAAGCAGCTTCCAGAAAATTAGCAACTGGAACCTAAGTTACGGCGTTGTTTGAATTGCGGCGCGGGCAGCAAGTGGAGTATTTTCCCAGGAATACTTATGGGACCCAGCCACCGTGACGGCGAGGTTCCAAAAGGTGCGCTTGTTCCGCATTGAGCGGCGCCAAGGCTTAAGCACAATGTGTGTTCAGACAGTTTAACAGCGTTGCCCCAGTCGGGCGTAACCGTACCTGCTTCTCAATGTTGTCAACAAGCGGAGTCGCCGTGTTCTCTGCAACACATGCGCTTTGTAGCGGTTAAGCGGCGGATGGTTTGACCCTTACACGCTTCTCTTACTCACTTTACCTTGTTTACAAGGTCACTGGGCTGTAAGAAGTGTGGCTGTGTAACCATCAAATCCTTCACCGTGGTAAGTTGATGCTATTTTGGTAGACTACCCTTTCGTATCGCATTTGTTATTACATTTTTCATGGGTATTTGTAAACAAGGTTACTGCTGAAGTTAACTCGGCTTTACATCTAGTAAGTATGCTGGGTTGATATCCGAACAGAAAAGGATCGGCGGAGAAGTCGTGCAGAGCCTGTGACAAGGTCATCCTACTGAAGTCCAACGTTTCTGTTTCGGTTACCGCTCAAGTATCGGAGGATCTGGACTCGTCCATCTACGGCCTAATTAATAAGTTCCCTAAGACAATCTATCCGGAACTGCATACTGTACAACTGCGAAACCAATACTGCATATCTGTTTTCTAACCCTGAAAGGGCCTCATCGTCTGAATCTCGAGGTAACCCCGACGCCGACGGCGGCGGTATGCTTAGAAACCGGCTAGAGTGAAAAGCGGTGATGGTTGACGTAAGGCTCCTGCGACTTAGCATTGACATTGCTGATCCTGGACATGGGCCAAGTTGGGCTCGGAGGTCCCTCTGATCCTGACTCTGTCACCTCGGACTCCGCGACGGATGCGGAAGTCGCTGTACGTTCTGTCGGTGGTTATGATGGGCGGCGGCTCAAATCCTTCTTGGCGGTAATCGCTTGATTCCGGCTAATGGAATCAAGGATCGAGGTTTCCGGCCATTGGCAAGCACCTTCTTATCGCGCACTCACACTGGTACAGTCGACGAGCTGCCTCATCGCTTCGCGATTGGGTGTGTGCCCGACAGTATTCGTTCGTGGGAGAGTGTCACGTTATGTGGGTGCTATCAAGCGGATAGGCGCCTAGTAGACTGGACAGGATGCTACTAGAAGAAGCCGAGGAGTTTTCAAAACCTCAGGCACCCCCTGGCTTGTGATTCCATCCGATGGCAGGAATGCGCCTTTGGGTGGCCCCCATGGAAACCCCACGAAAGAAGCCTCGTTTTGCGGAGATCCAAGAGCAACGCGAGGGGTCGAGCGGGTGCTGGACCGGCTCGGAGACGTATCCACGGATGATTGGAACAGCGCAGAAAAATGAAATGAACATAAAAGATGAGGTACCCACATGGTGTCACCGCCCCGGGCGAGTAACAGAACATCACGTTCAATTTGTGAGGAACATTGCTGTTCAAGGCTGAATGGACCGCAATAACTGAGCACTGATATAACTCACCTCACGGCATCTGAGAGCGAACGCCTTTTCGATCGACTTGCAAACACAGACGTGTTCATCTAGAACGCATCTAACCACGTCGATCTGGAGTACAAGCTCAGTCGAGAAGACCCAACTAAGAGGAAAGGGTGTACAACACCAAGCTGGCCATGATCTAAGGTACCAAGCTTGATGGGATCTTTATCTGCGAATCGCAACGAATCAATCTTGATGGTTTTTGTTGTAATTGACTGAGAAGAACGATCGCTCGATACGAGGGGCAGGAAACTCACAAGTCTTTCCAATCGTATTCTGACCATGCGGTACACGGTCAAGGGCAACGCCCTCGTTGTCGTCACCACGAGCGAATCTGTAGCAGCGAGCTGAGAAAGTCCTTCCGCTCTGTCCATGACAAAGACATGCACTGTGAGCCTGAGTACTGTTGCCAACTTCAAGGCGCGTCGCAAGTCAACTTTTCAACTTGAGCCCTTGTTTGGTGGTGTTTCAATAAAGCGCTTAGCGATACAAGAGTAACGCCCGAAAACGCCTAGAGCTATTATGTACGTATGTACACTATGTACATGTTTCGAGTTAGAGGAACGCCGTCAACGGATGTTCTGAGTACGGAAAATCAATAACAAACATAGCTAATGATGGGGAAGACTTACTGCGTACGCGCTTTTGGATTCACGGACGAGGAAGGGAGATAGATAGTACAGAAAAATAACCACAGCCAGAAATAGTCATCCTTGCGCGTCCGACCATTTGGTGAGCTACGTCCAGCTTGGCTTGAATCTTGTCCACACGCCGTTGCGTTCTCTCGACTTGCAGGTGGTGGTACTTCGCGCGCGCTTGGTTGTGTTTGATCCGCTCCTCCTCAAGGACCAGCCGAGCCTTGAGCATATCGCGATAAGCATGCACGCTCGCAATCAGCAGCTCAGCTTCCCCTGCACTTTGTGGTCACTGCGAGATTGCGCGATCTTCCTGTGTAACTCATCAGCAATGTTTGAAGCGCTCGAGAGATACAAACTCACAGCATCAGAGTGAAAAGATCCTTCGCTTGAGACGTCTGAATAATTAGATTCTTCGGGATCCATGGGGGTTGAGCAACGGTTACTAGGGGAAGCGCGGTCGCTGCTACCAGTCTGGAAACTTTGAAGTCGAGGAATCAAATCTGCAAGTGGCTATTGACTAGTTCGTGTCACAATAATAGGGAACTCACCCATATATTGAATCACAAGAATCCTCTCTGTTTTGTTAGCGTGAACTGATGTTCGAAGGTTCAATCTCCGCTTCAAGAGCATAACCTTGAAAAGCTCGAAACGTCAAAGCTTTGCCATCTGACATATGCCGAATCTCAATGCCCAGGGAGCAGTATCGTCGCGCTGTTTTCTGTCCTGATTGTTGCAAACATTTCAAAAACACTTCAGTGCTGCTGCAACATGCTAATCAGCCTCTCTCCCACTGCAGATCATTGGGCCGCCAATCACATGCTCGAGCTATCGCGATAGGCGCAAGAGCAAAGCAACGTTGGACTGAAAAACTGGGGCGAATTCCGTTACCCCGACTCTCGCCGGCCTTCGATCCTACCACTCATCCAAGCATCGATTCTCCACGTTTTCGAGATGACCTTGACCTTGACCCCGGCCGTGACGCCAGCATCGGCATCACTTACTGTGACTCTTCAGTCACTGTGGAGTACTTTCCAAACGCATCAAAAGATTTCAGAGGCGGGAAATCCTTTTTCGACACATTCAACGACGATATCCATGCGAAAGAGCGCCAAGCCAACTTGTTTTATCCCTTTTCAGGTTCGCATGACTGGGAAATGGCCCAATGGATCACGTTGTCAAATCTGAGTATGCTTGAAGCAGACAAGTTTCTGAGCCTGCATATGGTAATTCTTTTCTATCAATTTCGTCGTCGTGACTATTTTTTCTGACTCTACAGTTAGGTCAAGCAACTCCCGCTCTCATTTGTCAACGCTAAGGAATTGCGAAAAAGGATTGAAATGCTTCCATCTGGCCCTCGCTGGAAGTATATCGTTATTAATCCAGAGTACCCTACCAGACGAACCACCCGTCTCTTTTTTCGGGATCCAATCGAGTGTCTACAAACAATCCTATCCAACCCCTGCCTCGCTGGGAACATTGAATTTTGTCCTCGCAAGCTTTATGAAACCGCTGATGCGACTCACCGCATATTTCAGGAATGGCTTACCGGCGATTACGCCTGGGAGTTGCAGGTAAGTACTACTTTCTTTGATTTCATTGCCGAACTCTAATCATGTACAACAGGGTAATCTGCCAACGGGGGCGACACTTCTAGGGGTCATCCTATCGTCCGACAAGACACACATTACCACGATAGGAAACCGCCAGGCACATCCCCTTCTCATATCGCTCGCCAACGTCTGCAGCAGCGCTCGAAACAAGGCACGGAACAATGCCTTCCTACTTCTCGCACTACTCCCCATAGCCAAATTCACCCATCCGAACAAACGCCTTCGGGGGATGCTCGCCGACAGGCGG
>JBBPOD010001297.1:0-10491 GCA_038091255.1 Tylopilus intermedius | reverse complement strand
CCTCATCTCAATGTTAGTCCTACACATCAGTTCCTCATCAATAATGCAGTGGCAGGCGTTCAACAACATCGCATCCGAGCTCCAAGTCCTCAAGCGTGCTAAAAGGACAAATGGTCAGCGCAAGGGCGACGTAATTCCCCTCTCTCAGATAAGGGCGTTTTCTCATCTCGTTCCGCGTTTTGGGGCTTCTGCAGATCCCCGTTTGACGATGTTCAATTCTTTCGAGCACTCAACCGAATTCTACCTCAACAAATATTTTGATAAAGACGCCTATCTTTCTATTTGTTCAAGTTCTAGCTAGCTTTGTGTACTAGTAACTTTTGGTAGTGAACCGTAATGAACCAACTATAGAAATCGTTTGATGGTGCCACGGCTGCATAACATCTAGACTGCTGGCAGCGACTGCATATCCTCACACAATGCCGCCACGGATTCGAAATTCAAAAATCAAATACTCGACCGTTGCAGATGGGTGTCTCAAATCCCTTGGGTCCCTTCCTGTCCCGAAAGAGGGACGAACAGTCCAGTCTATGGACACCTTGACCGCTCGGGAGCTCGAGGGTAATGTGGTATACGAATCTTCCACTGCTGACCACATCCTAGGACATATGATTGAAACCATTTTCGCTTCATTCGCCTCATTCGGAGCCGTCGAAGGCATTCTGTCGCTCAACGTGCTTGCATCACTCACTGTTCCCTGGAACTCCATTCCGTCGGGGACCCGCCCCATCCTCTCCTCGCAGCCTCCTCCGGCTGAGTGGTCATTGTATGACCCAGACACTAAACGTTGGAGGTGGTCATTCGAACCCACGACCCCTTATCATTCTGATTCACCCGGCTTACCGCCTACTGCGCAGAAACCACCCACCACAGAACAACTCGTCGCCTGCTTTTTCAACTCGGTCGCCCTCGCTGTCAAAGAAAAGGTGCCAGCACTCGTCCGTGATGCCAACACCAAGCGCCACTGGATGTCGGATTGGAGTCACACCGCGATGCAGGGGTCCACAGGTTACAACCGGAAACCGGATCTTCAAGTTGTTCTTGTCGATAACTGCGCCCTAACAGTCGACGAGATCAGTTGGTGGAGTCCCAAAGTACTCGCCGAGTACACGAAGGAGTCTTTCCAGCCAGCCAAACGCCTCGGGAAGACGATGGACACAAAAGCGTATCTCACCTTCCTTGAACAACCGTGGAGACGATTCGTATTAGGTCTCTCTATCTGCAATAGCGCCGAACTCCGCCTCCATCTTTACGATCGGTCTGGCGGTGTCGTCTCCCCTCCCTTCAACATCCACACCTATCCCGAACGTCTCATCTACATTCTCTCTGCAGTCACGTTCGGCAACCGCGCTTGCATCGGTTTCGATGTCACAATCAACATCAAACCCGTACCTGCACATATTCGTGGCCTCCTCGCCTTCTTGTCGAACGGACAACAGACTCCATCCGCGCCAACAGCTCCATCCGCGCCAACAGCTCCATCCGCGCCAACAGCTCCATCATCCCCACCTGCTCCATCATCTCCTCCCCTTCCCACCGAATTGCCCTCGCCACCCGTTTCTCTTGCAGACGAACCCAACCCCTCTCCCGTCGTGATTGGGACGATCCTCGTTGGCGATGAGTTATATGAACTCATCGACATCTTGTTCACAAGTCCCGGTTTTTGTGGAAGGGGTACGGTCTGTTATCTTGCTCGGAAGGATGGTGAACTCTACGTTATCAAGGATTACTGGGTACGGTTGTCACAACATCGACAGGTACTCAACGAGATCCAGATAATGGAACGGCTCCAAGATATCCCAGGCGTCCCAAAGTTGCATCACTATTGTATTGTCCAAGCGGACTCCGTGGACGACTACACTGATAGATACAGAGAAGGCAAGTGGAGGAAGAAGATGAAAGCTCGAAGAGTCCACGTTCGTTTGGTGATGAAGCCGTATGCGAGGCCGTTGACGGCGTTCCGATCAAAGAAGGAACTAGTGTCGTGCTTGCGTGACATTATTAGCGGTACGTCAACCCTCAAATCAGGCAGATGGTCCACGGCTGACTGTCTGATAGTGTTAGCACAAGCCACCAACGTTGGCGTGTTACACCGCGACTGCAGTCTTCACAACACTGCAATCGAAGACCTCAGGGATAGTCGATCACGCGGTCTTCTCCTCGACTGGGAATTTGGAGTAGAGATAAACCAGAACAACGAGTACAGCGTCGGCGGTACTGTAAGTTGGTGTGCTGCATTGGGATCGGACGTACCGCTAAAACCTTTCAGGGGACCCTTCCTTTCATGTCAGTCCGTCTTCTAGAACAAATCCGGGATATCGTGCAGGGGTCATCACAAAGTCACCGTTCGACCCGCAAAACCCTGTCCAACACTTGCGTATTCCTCGACGACGACATCACTGTAAAACACACGCAAGCGGACGACATCGAATCCCTCTTTTACGTGCTCATTTGGATCATGATCCGCCACGACGGTCCACTAGGCCGCGAGCGTGTAGACTTCGACGCCAAAAAGACGGTGATAGCCCGCTGGGTGGACGACACTTCAGTCAGTCTTGTCGACGCTAGCGATGCCAAGTTAACGCTCCTTCTTTGGGAAAACCGATGGAATGATTTCCAGAAACAAGTCACTCCCTACTTCACTGACCTCCTTCCCCTCGCGGATAAATGGCGGAAGGTGGTTGCCGAGGGGCTCCAAAGCAAGACAAGCCCTAGAGTTAAGTTCGCGGATGTTCTGGCTGTTTTTGATGAATTTATACCTACAATGCCCGACGAGAAACCTGCGGAAGTGGCAGAGGCGATACTCAATATTCGAGCCGATTACGCTGAATTCGTTTCGTCTGTCACCCTCCCCCCCTCCCCCCCTCAGCCTGAGGATGCCCGCGTTGGGTTGACGTCTCTGGCTGAGAAGCGACCCTTGCTTTCTGACGGAGTCAGAAGCATGGATAATCCCCCCCTTCCGAACAAGCGTTTTAAACGTAGTTAACCCCTTTTATTCACACGTCTTCAAGTAGGTCACTTCACGGCTTCAAGTTGTATACGTATTTATAAGGCGTGTCGCTACTTACATAATACTTCTGTATATACTTTGCACGCACCAGCTTACGTCCGACAAGCTAAGTTGCAACGTCTAGCCTCGCGCTTGACTCGGAAGCTTGGCGCGTCGCCGTCACGCGCGTAGCTCAATGACCCGCCAAACCGGTCCAAGTATCCCGCTTGTCTTGATGACTCGTACTGACTCAGAGCCTGCAGCGTGTTGTCGGCTCGTGCCTCGCGGACACGCTTTCTGCGCCTATAAAGATGGTCGCAAGAAGCGACTTTCGAAGTTCTCGTGGGCTTCACCTCGCTCTTTTCCCAACCTTTTCCCTCCTCCTATTTGTCTCTCAGTCATGGCTTCCCACTCCCAGCATGCTGACATAGTGACATCACCAAGGAAGAGGAAGAATAGGAAGTCGAAGCGTCGTGCTGACGGTGACGCCGTCACCACCGTATCCCAAGTCCAGAAGCGCCCGAAAAATACTGTACTTGACGAGGATTCTGTCGGCCAGCTGCATGATACAGAACCCCGTCGTACCGGTAGGTCGGGGGCGGGATCGGGCGGTAGGGTCGACCAACTCAAAAAACTCGAATCTGCACTCGAAGTTCCAGTCAGAAAGTCAAAGTCAAAGAGGTCGACCGACATCCCCGAAGGCACTCTCGACAACCCTCTTGCTCCACAGAAGCGTGACAGGGAACGCGGCACGAAAAAGGTAACCCATATTCTATGTTGAAGAGCTTGCTAACTTGTCCTTCAGTTTAATCCTCCCCCGCCATATCCAGGTGTCATCGCGGAGACAGCATCCTCGGTACCCGCTGCACCATCTCCCGTTTTCCAGCAACGTTCTTCAGAATCTCAGCGGTTTGGCTTTATCCCGCCACCCATCAAACCTGACTCGCGGCCATCCCAACCCCCATCCCGTCCCCTTTCAAGACAACCATCGATGTTAGATGTTCGGGATCGACAGCCTTCCCGACAACTCCATGGCAACGTCGTCCCGAGGGGAGCATCCCACATCTCGGACTCACAAATCGATCCTGTTCTGTTATCGAACGCTCACTCATCGTCCGCCCGCAAGGGTCTTCAAACGTCGCAGAACCTCAATATCCGTCGCGATTCAGACGTTTTAATGTCCACTGAAAGGACTTCTTCGGAGTTCACCAAGTCCTCGGACGGCGAGCGGAGTCGTTCAGAGTCCTCTGGAGACGAGGGTGATGGTAGTGGAGACGAAGGGTGGGGTGCTACCAATCGGCGGGAGACTAGTCATCCAGGTAAGGTTTCTGCATTCTTAGCACGTAAATTGATGTCTTGTCAGGTTTTTCTCATGAACCTCGAACGAGCCACCTACCCCATTACGTTCCAATGCCCGATGAACCGGAATTTGATCATTCGCGTGATGAAGGCGACGACGCAGCTCACCGAGCTCTTAGGGAACCAGAGGGCGAGCAATTTCAGGTAAGTTTATTGGTACTCGGAAGTTCTTGCTCATGTCCTTTAGTTCACTACTCACGGCGATGTCGTCGATGTCCTGGATTCCCATCATCAGGCAAATGGGCGTCCGATTGCCCCTCATCCAGACCGCTTGGCCCCCTCAGCGACTAATGTCGCACACCAGACCCTGCCCAACGTAGCCGAGTCCCGGTCACGCGCTCCGCGCAACTCCAAGAAGTCCAAAGACGATCCGGTTTCTCCCGACACACTTGCATACTATCCGCCGATTTGGAAGGACCTCTTAGAGGATGCGAAGCGAAACTGTCGGATCGCTCAGGCCCTCAAGAATCCATTTCCTTCGAAGTCCCGCGATCTCAAGCTATCAGTCATGGAGTCTCTTATTGCCACCGTTGTGGAGTGCACTCAGCGTGGTACTACACTGGAGGGGGGTGAGCGAAGTGGCCCGTATATGCTCTGCTGATATTGACAACTCTGCAGGATATTGGCCAGAAAAGCAGTTAAATATGGCGGCCCTCGTAAGTATTCCGTTATTCTGCCCACAGTACTAACGAATACCGTACTAGCTCCTCGCAGACATCGCTACGTGGCGTTCGGAGCTGAAGAGCGTTGCTGTTGGTGTCGCTCCTTCGGCATATGGTCTAGTTGCGCCTTCGGACGCAGAAAATCGACAGGAATGGGTTAAGTCAAGGGCCGCGAGCCTTCTTGATCAGTCTCTATTTTTGCGGGATGGTGTGGACGAAAATGTGAGTGTCTTTTAATTTTTTATTGCTCGTACAAGTGATACTTTGTTTGCAGGGAAAGACAAAGAATTTTGCTCATCCCGCCCTCAAACAAGCAATTATCGACTTTTTCTACGCTGGCACCTATCGTATTGCAGACAAACGCCCTGATCTATTCCGGAATTCGGTTCCCGTCCCCTGCTTGGCTCTTGTAGCGGCTGCGGTAAGGACTATTCATTCACGCCCACTCTGCTGACCAGTACTTCAGTACAACTGCGTTCTCGACGGTTTCGCTCTATACGGCACGGGCAGGTCCATCCCCCAGTTTTCGGGCAAATCTTATTCGTCGATTTACCGTGGTCTGCTCTCTATGGCTGATCAGGTCGTCAACAATGACTATCACGGTCGCAGGCTGGAAGAACAACTCTCGCAGTGGGGCCAGGAAGGATGGTGATCTCATTCCCATCTGACTTGAACTTTTTCTAATCATTCGAGCGACAGGGCCATGCTACAGCAAGTTGATGCACGCGTGGAACGCCATGAACACCTTAGCGTTGTATTGGATTAGGCTAGTAGACCGGCAGGAGCCGGATCGCATTGTTGCCCGGACTGTGACAGGTCACCGTTTCGTGTTTGAGGCTGTGCTGTAGTATTCCCGTCTATGTCATAAATTTGGGTTTCTTTATTCGGATTTGTGTGACTTTGGAAGAGAACTCAGGCATGCTAGTGCCAAAGAATGATGGTGGTGGTTTACTAGCCAGTGTTCTAGAGGGTGGAGAGATAGATTTGCTTGTACATATGAAAAACTCCCATACCAGTGCAAAGCTACACATAGCAAAACCACTTTCTTGGAGTTGCTTGCCAACAAGGACCTCCCTGTGGCAGTTTAGTCACTTGACAGTGCTTGGGAGCAATCCATAGCTAAGAGTGGTTTACTGATGTAGACGGTAGTGGCGACATGCAGTGCTGCTAGTTTCGACTGCACTGGTGGGTCGTGGTGCTACTAGGAGTAGATAATAGACAAACCGGAAGGATCAAAGCTTGTGGGTGGAAAATCAAGGATGAAAAGCAATCGAAGTGAGTTAGCGAAAAGAACGAAACGAACTGGGCTTACTTACCGATGAAGGTATCAAGTCCTTCCCTTCAAGTTCCCTGCATTGGCTGGTGTTGCGGATAGAACAGACACTTGTGGGAAGTGAGTGGACCGGAACAGTCGAACCGGTTGGGACTTGCTGGTGGTGAGACATTGCGGCAAAAAAGCCATTTTCGTTCCAACAGAGATGCAGTCCCCGGACCACTGATCATGGATGGAGACACGGTAAAGCACGAAGATAATTGGAAAGGAAAAGGCTTGCAGTCTGTAATGTCGCTTTCAGCTTCTCTACCTCCGACTTAGTACTAGTAATGGGACTGTCTGAGCACGAACCGCAGCATGTGGCTCTCTCCAAATGTCTTTTCCCTCCATTTCACTGCATTGTTTGCGGGCTCGCGCGTCGGTAACGACACGATGCAGAACATTGATGCTTTCGCGGACGTCAAAGTCTCTGAACAATGTCTCACAACTCGCCTGCCACATCCCACTGTCAGCACATACCAGAGAGATGAGTGATACGTACACATATCTGCTCCTTTATGTCTTGCAAGATCGTCATATGGATGCCCTTTGCATCATGAGGCTCTACTTTGTACCACAACGAGAAGCATTCCTGACAGTCATCGTATCTGTCGCGTTGAAATGAGAGAAAGAATCCTTACTACATCCACTTGTGCGCGGTTCTGTTGATCAGCAGTGCCAAGCGAAAGTATGTCCAACCATCAAGGAGTCATGTGACTCACCTCTCCTACATGCAACCCACAAACGAGTGTCAGCAGGGTGTCAGTAAGGTGTCAGTAAGGACATCCACAAACGGACGTCAATAAGGTGTCGGTAAGGATATCCCACAAACGGGTGTCAGTAAGGTGTCAGTAAGGACATCCACAAACGGACGTCAATATGACGTCGGTAAGGATATCCCACAAACTGGTGTCAGTAAGGTGTCAGTAAGGACATCCACAAACGGATGTCAATATGACGTCAGTAAGGATATCTCACAAACGGGTGTCAGTAAGGTGTCAGTAAGGACATCCACAAACGGATGTCAATAAGGCGTCGGTAAGGATATCCCACAAACAGGTGTCAGTAAGGTGTCAGTAAGGACATCCACACACGGATGTTAATAAGGCGTCGGTAAGGATATCTCACAAACGGGTGTCAGTAAGGTGTCAGTAAGGACATCCACACATGGATGTCAATAAGGCATCGGTAAGGATATCCCACAAACGGGTGTCAGTAAGGTGTCAGTAAGGACATCCACAAATGGATGTCAATAAGGCGTCGGTAAGGATATCTCACAAACGGGTGTCAGTAAGGTGTCAGTAAGGACATCCACAAACGGATGTCAATAAGGCGTCGGTAAGGATATCTCACAAACGGGTGTCAGTAAGGTGTCAGTAAGGACATCCACAAACGGATGTCAATAAGGCGTCGGTAAGGATATCTCACAAACGGGTGTCAGTAAGGTGTCAGTAAGGACATCCACAAACGGATGTCAATAAGGCGTCGGTAAGGATATCTCACAAACGGGTGTCAGTAAGGTGTCAGTAAGGACATCCACAAACGGCCGCCGGCCACCGATCACAAAAAAGGCAAATTTTATATATGCTCTGAGATGGTATTGTCAGGTGATGCCAGACGTGTCAGCACGAATCCAGTCTGCCATATTATAGAGGTGTGGTAATGCAATCTTAGAAACCTGACTTTCTCGCCAGAATACCGAGTTATCCCGGTAGGTATGAGATGTCGTGTCAGTCTGCCAACTCTGACGATCACAGAGATGTAATGCTGTCTAATTGTTGTTCTTATTATTCTGTCAACTCTGCCAATCACAGAGATTCGCTGTCATGTAGATAGTATTGTGGGATGTACTGCTACGACGACAAGATATGATTTTATCTGTGATGTCAATACATGAGTATACCGTCCAACGGCGCATCTGTCGCCAAAGGTTCCCTCGTCCTTGTTGCATTGCAAAGGGTTGGGTATTGGTGGCATACGGCAGTACCTGCCGTTGTCGTATCGTCAACAGTGCTAGTGATGGTGGTTCTGTGGGCGGTACTGGGCGCATGTTACCTCGTCCTTGTCCTTGTTGTGTTGCATCGGGGAAGGTGGCCGCGACGCGAGCACGCCATGTGCTGACGAATTGTCGTCGAGTCGATGTGGCCGTTGTGGGTGAAAAAATAGGTGATTGAGTTGCGAGCCACACCTTCAAGTTGGAAAGCTCCAGTCGAGCCAAGATGCGAAACGATGGCAGAGGACGACACCCAGAGCATCAAGGCCCTAGGAGCGTCAGAATCAAGCATGTCAATGCAACGGACACACCAAGTTGGGCAAGAGCCCCCATGGGACTTCCTCTTCTGCCTGATCATCTCCGACACCACCCGAGCGCAGATACCATCTTGCAGCGCGGACCATCCGGTCGTCCATCCCTGCCCATCCCTCGTCCAAGAGCACGAGCTGCGGCCGACCGACGAGCACGCGCATCAGCAGCACGACACTCTACTCACCGGCGGACAAATCCACGAACACGCACCGTGCAAACACACGTCTGCACCCCCAACGCGTTGCCTGATCTGCAATCCTCCATATGCATCTGCTGACTTCGGCCCAGATGCGCACCGATGGTCAATTTTCAGACTTTCTCTTTGACCCCGAGTCCGATAGGCTCATGTTATGAAGTGATACCCCTTACTGACTATCACGACATCCTCATTGACTAGTAACCGCTGTGATATCCTTACCGACACCTTATTGACATCCATTTGTGGATGTCCTTGCTGACAGCTTACTGACAGCCAACAGTTTGTGGGATACCTTTACTAGTACCGACACCTTATTGACATCCGAGTCCGTTTGTGGACATCCTTACTGACACCTTATTGACAGATGAGAACCCAACAACGTGCAGATGCCGAGCGACGGCGGAGATCTATTTCTTCTTTTGTATCCGTCATATTCATGCTCTTCATATTCATAAACCACACCGGCGACGAGTTTCTTGCACGGAGTCAATATGGACGACCAACTGTCCAGCTATACTGCCTGGTTGAAAGGCGAGAAGTCATTGGTGCGAATTCGACCATGCTGTGCGTCAGCGGGCTGATGCGCAGGTAGCCGGAGACTCGGCCCTCCCCTCGCTCGCGCAGTCCTTTGTTCAAGATAGACCCCTCCTTGGCTCTCGCTATTCGAACACGACTGGATTCATCCGGGGTCCTCTCGGCTTTGACAACATCACGCCTTCCATCCTCGAGTGGTCTTACGTCCCGTGGCAGTCGCATACCCTGTCCTTCATCTCGACGACCAACCTGACCGGGATAAATGATAAATTGGGGTTGGAATTGATCTGCAGCGACAAATCTGTCGTGGAGTGTCGTCGACCATGCGCCTCTAGAGATAGAGGATTTCAAAGGAAATTGCCATGATTCACGTATGCCCCTTCATGCATCACTCTGTGGACTTTTCTGACAGGTTGCCTATAGGGCAGATTCGACTTTACACATCAACCTGTGCGGAAGAGATGCGACTTGGGTTTGATGGTGTCCACTTTCTTGCAAACGGGTCTATTTACGGTTTTTCCGAGGGGTGACTCAGGTGAGGCATCTCCTTTATCATCTGGAGCTCCACTTATCATTCCCGGACAGACGTATGTTGTCTTATGGTTTGCAAATCTTCAACTCGATTCCATTCCAGTTCTTCGTGCCCTTTGCCATGTCACTCCTTATCGTATGTGACAGAACCCGCTAATGCTTCCTCTCCATCCTCTTTCCCAACGATCATCACTGCGCCCTCGACCACTCCTGCGGAAACGTCGCCTGGGGGTCCGACTGCTTCTACTGCAGCGGCTGTCTGCTACTTGACTGCACGTTTCGTCAACGATTCGCTTGCCAAGCATCGCTCAAAACACAAGCGCCGGCTCGTTCGTTGTGGCATCTGAGGCTGTGGACAACGAGGTTCAAGTTGGGATGGCTTGATGCCATCCTTATGGTCGGCTATCGTCAATAATGGTGAATCCGTGAGACCCACGCACTGGACCGGCATCTTTTTTCTAGCACAGGCGCTGGTACCGCGGTGGGCAACGTTAGCATCTGTATCGTCGGGCTCATCCTTGACCTTAATCGCTAGCGTAGGTGTCGGCGTAGACAGCGCGACAGAAGCGCTCGGCATGCGCGAAGACGGACTTCCCGCAC
>JBBPOD010001296.1:0-10493 GCA_038091255.1 Tylopilus intermedius | reverse complement strand
GGTGGAGGGGATCCACCGTAATTGGGCTCTGATGGAGCAGTAGGCGGGGGAGGAGGAGGGGGTGGAGGTGGTGGAGGGGGGGTTAACGTTGGAGGTGAACGTACTGCAGCAGGAGGCCGCGCGGGTGGTGAGGGCGTGACGGTCGGACGGACCGGAGGCGGTGGAACCGGCGGGGAAGGAGTCGAGGTTACTGGCTTGGATGGTGGCGGGGGTCTCACCGGAGGTGGTGGTACGGGCAGGTTGGGGGGTGTCACAGAATTACGCTGTGGAAGTGAAGGAACGGGCGGAGCGGTCCGCGGTGGTTGTTTGGGAAGAACGTGTGGAGGCGAGGGTGCCGCATCTCCATTGGTTGGGGCACCAGCGTTCGGCGGAACAGGCTGCGGCGGTTGCCTGGTAGGGGGCGGTGGGGCAGAGGGTGCTGCGTCTCCGCTAGTGGAGGTGACACTGCTCGAAGTGGCATGAGTGCCTCGCCGAGGGACGGGTGGGGGCGGTGGCTTCTTCTTGGGCGGTGGGGCCGCTTCAGCGATACTTTCCTTCTGCGCATTGCGAACAAAGTTCTGAATGAATTCCTTGTTATCTTCAATGGCCTTGGCAGTGAATCCTTGACCCTGGAGATCCCGAACAATTGAGAGCCAAGACTCGTCGACGTTGTTACTCGAGTACCCCCTTTCTACGTCCCATCCGACATGTGCGACATGCCTGAACGACCCCGACTGAGGCGCTGAAATCATCGACTTGTCAATCTTTCCACCTTTCTTGATCTTTTGCGGCTCCGGAGACACCTTGGTCGCTAACATGCGCCGTGAGCATGCTGTGGACTCGTGGCAGTGGACTTTTCACATACCCTTGTCTGCTTTGCGTGTGGTGACTTTCTTGTAGAAGAGGTTTGCGTCCTTCTCATCCGCGAACACGATGCCGATCATGCATTCCTAGAAGAATCGCCAACTTGAGTCATGATTCTCGATTCGGCGATCAACTCACGTCTCCGGAGAAGGAGTGGAAGAAGGGCCGGTCTTTGTTATACTCGAATTGCGTATACAGCTCATGATGCCAAATGATGCCACGTGTTCCGACAAAGTCGACTAGCTTGAAGTCGAACGCGTCTTTGGCGTTGTCGTAGGTGAACGCGAGCGCGCCCTGCAGACCGGTGTAGGACCATTTGTCACGCTGCGGATGTGCACAGTAGATGCGGGCGGGGACGGCGAGGAATATCTTGTTGTGAGAGGAGGTAATTGTGGATGTGACCTTTGCCTTCTCTTCTGGAGTTAGCGATTTTGAAGGCATTTCGGCAGGAATGGTCGGTGGTGGACAACTTCATCTAGCCGTCTCGCCGGAAATGTTGATGCGGTGCTCGCACTTCCCATTGCGGTGGCGTGAGAAAGACATATATTATGCCACAACTCCGAGGCTCCAAATCTTTGAGACAATCATGTACGTCGCCGCGACGTCAATGTTAGTCATGATGCATGATGCTGTGTCTGCTGACGGCTGCCACACCAGGTGTGTAGTGTATATCGCAGATTCCGGGCTTGCGGTAGCGAACACAAGCTGACAGTGTCGCCTTGTACAAGATCGAGCTTAGTAACGTCTCTCACTCTGCCGTATAGATCCGTCCCTCTGCACAGAAGTCCCTAGTCGCATCAGCATGACGTTCCAGAGATTCATGGTGAATTTGTTTATGCAACTAGTGCGACGCTTTTAAAAGGATGACCAACTCGCCAGGAAAACCAGGAAACATACCGATACTAGAGGATACTGATTCCTTACGGGACCACTCATAAATGTCGACGCCCTCACATGTCATTCGGACTTTCAAGCATTCCTTCTTTATGTTGGTAATATATGACCGAGCGGTGTACCTGACTTTATACCAGATAATCAGGATCGGGCGTCGAGATAAAGCCCCGATCACCATAAAGCATGCATGAAAAAAGCTCCCTCGTCTCTGCGGTCCCACATCTTCCTTGTCATGGCGACTATGCTCTCGCATCACCCTCTCTTCACAATTCGAACCGACTTTTTGTCTGCAAATGAACGCGTTGCGATTTCTTACCAGCGTGCCAAGCTAGTTGTGCAAACCTATGGTCCGTCCAACGTACTAAAAATTATCTATTATCCTCACCTTTTCCTCTCAGCGCTGTCCGCAGCGGATATCGAATATTGTTCTGCCAGATACTGGTCCATGATGACTGACCCCATCTTGGCATTGGATGCAGCCATGGTCACGATATTGCTGTGTCATGTCGGACTTGCTATTGGAACCCTTTCTCGCCATCTTCACCGTCGCCCGGACCTTGAACCTCTAGTAAATTCCCTTCTGCGGTTCGACACCGTCGGTATCTACCTCTTGACTGAGAGAGGACATGGATTGGACGCCTTCAATATCGAAACCACCGCTACGAGGACCTCTCAAGGCTTTATCATCAACACACCCCGCGAGAGGGCATGCAAGTCAGTCAATCTCGTTACCTCAATCACATATAACTCATCGAAAGCGGTAGATTCATGCCTGCATCCACGCCCGCCTTTGGCTTTTCAAAAGTCGCCTTGGTGATGGCCAGGCTAATCGTGAACGGCGAGGATCGCGGTCCTCGCTTCTTCATCGTTCCTATCTGCAACGAACATGAGATGTACAAAGGAATCGAGTCGATCAGGTTAAGTCCCCGCCCAGGCACCGCCCCCTTGGACTTCTCAATCACCCGGTTTGACCATGTGCTTGTCCCTCACACCGCATTGGTCGCCTCCGACATGGAAGATTTATCCCCCCCACAGTCCCCCCTGAATGCGTGGTGGAATGAGGTGTGGCGTATACCGCTCGGAACGATGACCATTGTCGCGTTCACGATCCCCGGCCTCAAGGCCACCGCATTCATCGCTGGAAAGTATTCGATGCACCGCTCTCTCACTGGGAAGGGACCAGAACCAATCCCCATCATCTCGTTCCGCACGCAACAGTGGCCTGTCTTGCATGCCGTCGCTGTGAGTCTCGTGCTCGAGAAGTGGTACTCTGTCACAGCGAACAAGACCATGGACGTCTCTCTTGACCCTCGCGTCCGGCACGGCCTTGCGGTGATCGTGAAAACGACCGTTTGTCGTCAAGTGCAACGGTGTGTATTCGAGGTCGCGGAGCGTTGCGGTGCTCAAGGCAGCTTTGAGCACAACTTTATGGCCCGCTTCGAGGTTGGTAATATGTTTTCTAGGTTATTGTTTGTGCTCACTGACGTACCTGCAGAATGAGCTCAAGGGTGTCGCCGTTGCAGAGGGCGATGTGCTGACATTGTGCATTCGGCTATTCTCAGAGCTGTTGCTCCAGCGATATCAGGTACCTCTCCCAGATGGGTCAGAATCGATACTCGCGCGACACGCGGCGTCGGTACTCGAGGAGAACAGAGCATTGCTGCAGAAGCTACCCGGAGGCCATCGTGACCGTACATTCAACGCACTCGTACTACCCCAAGCAGAACGTGCCGTCGAAGCCATGGGTCACGCTCTGGCATATTCCGCGGGCCTTCAGAGCGGCTTACCCCAGCGGATCCTGGATCTGTACGCCTGCGCTGCGATCCGGTGCGATCCTGCGTGGTACTCAGAACAAGGCGGCTTGAAGCGCTATGATCAGCGCCTGCGGGAAGATCGCGCGATCACCCGCGCGATGCCCCGTCTGGTAGACTACCTGGGCGATCTCCGTATCGAGGCGTATGTCTCGGCACCTATCGTCTCGGATGCTGCTTGGAAGGCATACTATAACTCTCTGTCCGCGTTCAGAGGCAATGCCAAGCCTCCTGGTTTCAAGAGGGATGTCGTGTCTGAGCTTAGACAGGTCGAGACTAAGTTATAGGTTCACTCTTTGTTGGTGCTGGTCACTCTCAACCCTTCGTTCCCTGGGGGACACACTCTGTACGTTCTAGTAATA
The DNA here is from genome assembly GCA_038091255.1 of Tylopilus intermedius. NCBI lineage: Eukaryota > Fungi > Basidiomycota > Agaricomycetes > Boletales > Boletaceae > Tylopilus > Tylopilus intermedius. Next base: position 6,583 of record JBBPOD010001296.1, on the reverse strand, counting down.
GAAGAGCCAGCGCCGTAGAACGCCCTTCCCGCGTCGCCATTTCTTTGTGCTAGAGTGCTGAATTGCAAATGAATTGAATCGAAGCTCATCCTCCTTACACGGTACATTGACAGACGCCGTGATGTTCCATCAATCATGACATGCATGATGCATGACAAGTCATCCTCAGTCCGGCTCGCTCCGAGTCCGAGACTTGTAGGGAGCACCTCCGAATTCACGGTCTCGAGAAATTTGTCACATTCTGCTTCCGCATTATATCTGTGTGCCTTACCAGTGTGAGATGAGACACGAAAAAGGCAACATATCATGATGTTGTTGAATCGTTGACAGTGGAGGACACGAGTCTATCAAGCTCTAGCTCTCCCAGAGCCGGCTCAGCTAGCGGGTGGTATGAATAAGCACCATCGGGTGTGAATCATGCGGGCATACAGAAAAGAACCACAGTATGTCGCTGACATATAATCTTGGTGCGGGCTGAATTCTGATTATTCGATTGTCATCTTAACCAACGCTTTAGGCTCAAGATTGTCGACACCATTGTTCTTGTGCGTCGGACTCCCGAGCCCAGTCAAGTAACCACAGATCACGATTGACTCGTGTCATGATTTGCAGTAGGTCAAACAGGGCACCTCGACGTGAGACTCTCCTTTATCTTATTTCAAGCTCCCTGGTATGAAACGAGGTGCGAGCCAAAGATGTCATCACAGCGGAGGGCGATATGCGGCCGTTGTGCGTGCGCCTGTTCTCGGAGCTATTGCTTCAGTGATACCAGACGCCGCTCCCGGACGCGTCCGATCCCATCTTCTCTCGAGAAGAATACAGCGTTATCGCAGAAGCTCCTCGGTGAGTCATCGCGCGTTCAACGCCCTCCGAGTTGTGCTCCCACAAGCCGGGTACGCCATTGAAGACATGGTCCGGGGCCACGCGATGGCCTATTCTGCCGGCCCCCGGCGTGGCTTCCCCAAGCCGATCCTCGAGCTGCACGCCTGCGCCGCGATCTGATGCGACCCCGCGTGGTACGCAAAGCGAGACGACTTGACGCGCCACGACCATGCGTGCGATGCCGCGCCTGGCGGGGTATCTGGACGCTCTCGGCACCGGGGCGTACGTCTCGGCGCACATCGTCCCGGATGCGGCCCCGGCATGTCACAATTACTTGGCCGTGTTGAGAAGGAACGCTGAGCCTGAGCTTGAGCCGCCTATGTTCGAGCGCGAGGCTGCATCTAATGTTTTTGTTACTGGGAGAGTCGAGGCCGGGTTGTAACACGTTCCTCCCAACGGAATCGACTTTCCTGATGCGTTGATAGACGATCTTGGAGGTCTAGACTCGGATCCCAATCCCTTGATTCTCCAGAGTAAGCCTGTGGTTGTCGTGTTCAGTCTAGATCATGCATTGTTTGCACCTGCCCATGCACGAACACTGGATGGTCACCAGCTTCGCCGTGACGAATATTTAGTCCTCACTCAGGGTCTGTACCAGACACTTCCCCGGAATTAGTCTCGGACGACATACGCGTCCTTCAGCGGGATGTCAGCCTTTCAACCCCATCAAGTGCCTGAAAAATGTGTGCGTCTAACCACGAGTCCGGAATTTGACGCACATCAGTTTAGAAAGAACCTTGTTGAATTTCATCAAGGAACACTGAAGCCAACCATACGAGGAACCAATCATCAACCTAACAAGGTTAATTCATCCTGAACTCTGTTCTTCCAAATCCTCCTTCGGAATGCGCGTCGTATTTGCTCTCCACAATTTTGTCGTCAACGGAAGAAAGCTGCAAATACTCCAAGAGGTGTTCACTTGAGTCGTATATTCCATCAGCACTCAAAAAGCCGGGAAAGAGCGAATTCATACAGCGGAAGTCACAGTAAGCGCGATCAATCCACCTGCTGCCTTTTCTCCATCAATGCTTCGAAAAAGCGCGTCACATCCGCTTCCTCTACTATCTTCCCTTGCTGAGCAAAAGGCCGTAGGTATTCCAGTAGGTGATCACTGAAAGCGAATTGTCAGAGAAGAATAGGATATTTATATTAAAAGACGTACCGCATGTTGTTAAAGGCGTGAATACCATCGATGGCACGGTCGCGGGGTAACCGTTCGAGAGCTCTGGCGCCTAGCTCTTCCAAAGAGAGGCCTGGGTGCAACGTCAGTGTATACCCGCCATCAAAACGAGGGCAGGATCATGCCTGAGTCAGGATCCTCTGGTGGCTCATAAGTGTCTTCTTCCTCGAGTAAATACGGATGTGCTTGTAGAGACGGTAAACACTATAAACCTTTCCTTTATTTCGGGAACACCAAGACAAATACGCGAGACTGACGCGTTCGCATCGACACCAACGTTCACGGAATCCTTCCGTCAGAAAGATGTCACCAGTCCCCTTGTACGTTGAGTGCTTGGATTCAGACGTGTGGTCATCCAGGATGGCTTGTGCAACATGGTTGATGGCAGGTGCCAAACAGGATGAAGACTCTGAAGCCCTCATCCTCTTCGCTTCAGGCTCGCCATCCTGAGAAGCGGAACAAGAATGTGGGCGTTTGGTCGAGGTGGATGGGGGGTCTGTAACGTCTACTGAAAGTTCATCACAACCCCCCTGAGAATTTTCCGAGGAACTCCCTTCGAGTTTTCGCCAAGGACCATGTTCGTCATCGCGTACTACCATTATGACGCCCTTGGTCCCCGCGTACCGGCGGAGGGTAGGTGCCTTACTCACGCATGCGGCACATATGAACGACTCGTAGTCATCGGCGGATATCAGGGGAGGAGGCAGGTCCGATGAGGAAGCGTCCGAATGGTCGTCTTCGTGTGCGGCGGTGTCGCCTTGATCAGGTAAGTCGGGAGAGGGTTCGCGTGGGAGTGGCTGTTCGCGCAAGTTGAGGCACGATTCGTGAAACCAGTCCTACATGATGCACGCGTAAGCGAGATGACGACAGTGTAGACAGGGGATACAACCTCACACGCGAGGCACTGAATCATCGTCTCCCGCTCGGTCTTGGGGTCGTACGGTCTTGCACAGCGACAGAAGACGACGCGAAAGTTTGGTCCGTATTGGTTTGCGCCGTTCACCTCTTCCGTGGCCTTGTGCAGCGTGCATACGTGGGGAATGGCCGACGTAGGGCAGTCGCAGCGAAAGTGGCGTTTCGGGAAGAGCTCGACTTGTTCGTGGTCTGTGTGGCACGCGATGGAACAGGAGGAGCAGATACCGCGCGGAGTGGCACAGGTCAGACAGAGGTAAACAGCCTGTCTGATGTGACCCATGCTGAATGTACAACGAGAAAATTCGTGGGGCAGAGCGAGCGCGGCTTCGCGGAGCAACGCATCTTGAGACGCGAGGACATCGTTGAGAGAGCTCATGGGACAAACTACCGTGATTGCCTTTTCAGGAAGTGTACTTTGTTTGAGATAAATATTATATAATACCAAAACAAGAATTTATTGCTCTCGTCTGGTTTTGTCTCCAACGTCGCCAGGACGTAATTTGTGTCGTGTTCATTCTGGTCGATATGACGTGTTTACGTCTCTGAATCGACGCACATCGCGACCCTTGCATGTATTATGATGTGGGTGTGCCTAGTGGTGTAGATGTTCTCATGGCTATCGCCAGCGTGTCAGATGATCATCTCCTCAGGGATCCTGGGTCATAAAGAAGGACCCATCTTGGAAATTATCGCCCACTATTCCACGCTCGCACCTTCCACCAACGATGGGTCGTCTCGACATCGCCAGAGTCCGCGCCTCCTTCCCCTCTCTCCGCACCGGTTACATTTACGCCGACAATGCGGGTGGCTCACAGACAGCCCAACAGGTGATCGATCACATCGTCGATTACCTCAGTCGCACCAACGTACAGCTTGGCGCAAGTTACTCTGTCGGTGAACAGAGCACCCAGCGCGTGTCTGATGGTTCTGTCGCGGCAGCGCTGCTGTTCAACGCCGCCTCCGTCGACGAAGTTGGGTATGGACCCAGCTCAACCATGATGTTTGAAAACATTGCCAGAGCATTGGATGACGATGTTCACTTCGGGGACGAGTTTATCGTCACCGGGGAACACGAAGGTGATGATCCCTGATCAATGTGTCCGAGTCACCAGTATTGACAGCGATCGATCTACAGCGAACAACGGTCCTTGGAAGCGATTGGCTCAACGCCGCGGTGCCGTCGTCAAGTACTGGCGCGCTGTCCCAGTCGAAGAGGGCAATCCATATTCTCTTGACTATAGAGTGCAGGATTTACTTTCCCTCGTTTCTCGCAAGACGCGTATCGTCGCCATTACGGCTTGCTCAAACATTTTGGGCTCCATTTATCCGATTCAAGACATAGTCGCAGCACTCAGAAAACACGCGCTGCAAGTCGGGGCACCCAAAGTCGAGGTCTCCGTCGACTGTGTGGCGTACGCGCCGCACAGACGCATCGACGTTCAGAATTGGGACATCGACTATTGCGTCTTTGCTATGTATAAGGTAAGGTCGTTGTTGCCGTGCGACGTCCAGTCGACCTCATGTACCTGGCAGGTATACGGCGCACATAACGCAGCGTTTTATGTTCGTGCCGCTGCTCTAGGATCATCGCTCAAGTCGCTCGCGCATCACTTCCTCGCGGTGAATAACAGCCCAGCAAAAATCCAGCCTGGCGGTCCTGGCTACGAACTCGTTCATGGAGCCAGCGGGGTCATTTCGTATTTGTTATCGCTCACGCCGGAAAAAAGCCTCGATGCGTCCTACGCTGCGATCGCACAGCACGAGCAGAACCTCTTGAAACCATTGTTGACCTTCCTTACCGACAAGCAGCAGTACGCGAGAGGTGTCCGTCTCGTCGGAACGAGCAGAGTAGATCTGTCGAGGGTTCCGACTGTGGCCTTTGTGGTCACCGGTCCGCGTGCCATCAAGAGCAAGGACATCGTCGCCGAGTTCGACAAGGAGAGAAATGTACGTATTTGTGCCGTATCGGTCGAGTGTCGGCGTCCTGACCTCGTGGTATGACAAGATCGGTATTCGCTTTGGCCACTTTTATGCATATACCCTCATTTCCAATGCAACGCCCAAATTGGACCTCGATGATGGCGTTGTACGCATCTCTCTGGTTCACTATAACACTGTGGAGGAAGTCGAGAGGATAGTTGGCATCTTGCGCAGGGTGTTTGCTTTACCGACTCACAAGCTAGGGATCAGCCCCAAACTGTAAAATAAACCAGGGTATCAAGAAGAGTTCTAAATGTATACTATTGCACACTTCTCTCGGTGGGTTGATAAGTACCTCACGTGTGTCGGGCCGGGCGCCATCACCCATGGGAAACTCAGGGGTTAAATGTCCACCTGACCTAGCGTTATCTACTGACCACCAGCCGTCGGACCCAAGGCTCTCGATCCATTCCAACTTCACATTCACGACATGGGGAGCCAGAGCGGACCCGACCCCATTCTCCTGACGCTCTTCGCCAACCGGTTCATGAGCGTCGCCGAAGCGATGGGCAGATCGCTCCAACAGACGTCCATTAGCACCAACATCAAGGAGCGACTCGACTTTTCGTGCGCGCTCTTTGCGCCTGACGGCGACCTCGTCGCCAACGCGCCCTTTATCCCGATCCACCTCGGATCGATGAGCTTGTACGTGTAGCGTCCCGCGCTCGCCAACGTCGTCGCACTCACTGCGGACGGTCAGCGCGGTCAAGTACCAGATGAAGCGCCACGGAAAAGACCTCAAGGACGGCGACGTGCTCATGACCAACTCGCCACACGCCGGCGGCTCGTGAGTCCCCGTCATCGTCCGCATGTGCGTCGGCGCGCTGACCCACGCCCACGCCCACACCGTGGCCTCACAGGCACCTCCCGGACATCACCGTCATCACGCCCGTGTTTGACACGGCCTCGAACGAGATCATCTTCTTCACTGCCTCCCGCGGACACCACGCCGACATCGGGGGCATCCTCCCGGGGTCGATGCCGCCGACGTCGGTCAACATCTTTGAGGAAGGCGCAGAGATCGTGAGCTTGAAGATCGTCGACGGCGGGATTTTTGACCAAAAGAGTTTGTATGAATATATGGTCGAGAAACCGGCGCAGTACCCGGGTAGCTCGGGGTGTCGGAACATGCGCGACGTAGAGAGCGACTTGAAGGCGGTAAGTACGGTGGTCGGATGGCCGGCCGGGGTCTGATGGTATGGCTCTGTAGCAAATCGCTGCCAATTACAAGGGGGTGCAGTTGATCCGCGCGAGTGAGCGCCATGGGTGTGTTTTTGGTCTCGAATGCTCACGGTATTCCCGTCTCTAGTGGTCGAGGAATACGGTTTGAAGACGGTGCAAGAATACATGTATCATATCCGGGCGAATGCCGAGAACTCAGTTAGGAACCTGCTTGTTGAAGTTGCGAAGCGAGCAGGTTCGAATGTGCTGTCGGCTGTGGATTATCTTGATGATGGGACGCCCGTAAATATCTCTTGCTGACATCTCATGTGTAGCGCGATCTGACGATGTTGCACTGCAGATACGATTAAAAGTAGAGATCGATGAGAAAACACGGTCTGCCGTGCTCGACTTTGAAGGTACTGGATGTGAAGTACGTGGCAACCTGAATTCGCCCATCTCTGT
>JBBPOD010001295.1:0-10493 GCA_038091255.1 Tylopilus intermedius | reverse complement strand
GGTCTAGACCGGCGACAGTACTGCGAATGGTTATACGACGACAGGGACGACCAAACGAAGTAAGGAGAAGGGAAAGCCACGATATCCGGATCGATACGGAATGTTAGAAGTTGGTCTGGCGAACCCGGACCAAGACGGATGACACGGACCGGACACAGATACAACGGACTGACCTGGATCGCACCACGGATAGACACGGACCTGGAGACGACTCTTCAAGTTGATGATGATGAACCCGGGTCTGAAACGCTGCGAAAAGGGGGTATACAACCGTAGAGAGCGTCGAGCTCCTACAACGGGCCCCAAGGCGTCCCCGTTCACCACAGCGACGTCGAAGAACTTCGGCGATCCGGTCCTTCATCCACCTCGCACCGGAGCTCTCACCCTCGCTGCCATCCGCGAAGCACTCGACAAGTGCTCTGCGCAAGATTACAAGGCATTTCTCAAGGTTGCGAAGACGTCATTCTTGAATGGCGTTGTCGATCCATTCTGGGTGGACTGGCCGCTATCCTGTCCATCGTGCTTCCTTCATCCCGAAACCCTGCACCATTTTCTCCGCTTCTCGTGGGATCACGACGTGAAGTGGTGCATCGAGGTCGTCACTCCGAACGAGATAGATTTCCGGTTTTCCTTGTTGCAACCCACGGTTGGGTATCGCGGGTTTGAAGATGGCATTTCGAAGCTGAAGCAGGTCACCGGACGTGACCACCGTTCTATTCAGCGTTACATTGTAGGGGTCGTCGCCGGTGCAGTTCCGTGCTGATTCCTTGTTGCGATCCGCGCCCTCGTCGACTTTCGCTATCGCGCGCAAGCGCCCATCCTTTCTGATCAGTCACTCGCCCGGTTGACGGAAACGCTTCGGATATTCCACGACAACAAAGATTCGATCGTACAGACCGGTGTCTGCGACTCGTGGGGGATACCCAAGCTAGAGTTGCTACAAAGTGTTGCCTCTAGCATTCAACGCTCAGGACCCGTGATGCAATGGTCCACGGACGCAACCGAACACGCCCATGTCCAAGAGATCAAAATACCCGCTCGGCTTAGTAACAACCAGAACTACTACGAACAAATTGCCCGCTACTTGGATCGCTCCGACAAGTGCTTTCGTTTCGATGTCGCCACCTACATGGAGACTCGCAGCCAACAAATACCCTTGCCTGATGAAGAAGACCTTGATTTCGACCCGGAGGATGACCAAGATAGTGGAATCGACTCGGACACCCCCTCGCTGTCTGAACATATGAACATGTGCAGATCCTTTGTCAACTATTTCGCAGTCGCTGAAGCCCTCGCATGCGGCTGTATTCCCAACGCTCTAAAGCCCTACCGCACCTTCTCTTCCTCCACCACAGCTTTTCACCTTGCAAACAAGCCGTCGCTCAGCGCGACTATCGATCAAGCTGCCATACGTTTTGGGATCCCCGACCTTTGTCCCGCAATTTGGGAATATCTTCAGCGTGCACAAGCCGGTGCGAACCACGACGTCTCGGGTGTCAGGACTCAGGGCCTCGACTGTCAACTCCCATTCGACAGAGTTCAGATATGGTACAAGCTCCGAGTCCAGCAATTCCTCTATCATGCAGACGACAAAGTAGATGCTCCGCAGACTGTGAGATCATTCCCTCCCTCTCCCGAATGCCGCCACGGACTCTACGATACGGTTGTAATGAGTCCCAGCCCCGATAGTGACTGGCCGTGGCGAGGTATCGAAGGTAAGAACATTATACTGCTACTCCGTGGTCTTGTGTGCTAATCGAAGATGCCAGGCCATATTATCGTCCAGCTCAGGCTCATCTTCCGACCGATCAACACCGATTACTTCCTTGCATATGTCCAACGCTTCAACGTCACTCCGCAACAGGGATATCCGGGCAACGTGCATCCGGGGACGGGCATGCATTTACTCAGACGGGCGATGAATCCCCGCGGGATGCGACTCGGCGATGTAGTCCCTATATCGCACGTACGATCGGCTGCACATTTGATCCCAAATTTTGGTAAGGAAGCCCACTCTCGCTTGACGAGACAAAGTAGCTCTGAACTTTCAACTGAATTTTGGCTCAACAAGTACTGGTCTAAGGAGTTCTTTTTCGCATTATCTTCCGAGTAGTTCACTGAGGTCCGTTCTATGTACTGTAGTATGTAATACGGTGCGATCCATCGATTGATAAGCGGATGTGACACGTCAAACTTTTACCATTCCTCTCCGACAACCCATACCAACGACAACCAACACCTTCGTACAACTACACCAGCAATGAAGCTCGAAAGGGTGACTATTCCTCATATAGTTCTTCAGCATCAAAATTCTGACACTATTACTAAGCATAACACGCCACTGGGGCTCTGTGCGGTATGTGGGGCACTTTCTAGCAAATCAATGGCCAGTTGACCATCCACAGTTGGCCACCCCACCCCAGCTTCGCCGCAGAGCCGATCTATACCGAGAGAATATGGATCCCAAAATCTCAGAAGACACCACCCCCCTCCATTGGACACTCGATCAGGAACAGACGACAGAATTCTTGGCCCAACTCTTCCCTGACGACAGATTATTCCCCCCATCGAATGCTACCTCTGGTCCCACTGGCGGAGGCGTCAAATCCATCGTAAATCACATGCAAACAATACGGCAACGGTCGAAAGATCGTTGGGCATACTACCCTGATTCCTCCAACTCGCCATGCTCGGAAGAGAAGATCGCACAATTTTTCAACGGTATCATTCAGCACGTTCCAAATTCACATCTATGTACAAGGTGAGTTAAAGTACTATACTCGTTCTTTCACAATTAACTCTGTGATAGACGATGGACAGGGAAGGCGGCGAACAATCCTGTGGACGGGTTGGACGGCGCCGTCCGGAAACCAGACCTCCTACTCTGCGAAGAAGGTGTGATCACGAAACGCGACGCAGCAAACGAGAAGTTCGACATGCAGACCGACGTCTATGCGCTGGGCGAAGTTAAGAAGTCTTACAGCGAAGAAAGTAAGAAAGAGTCGTACGTCGAGCTCGCGGGTAAAGCGGCCTTTCTGCTCGAGGCTCAGGACGGGCGCTATGCGATGCCCGGCATTTGGCTGCTTGGCTCGTCCATCATTCTTACATTGTTTGACCGCGGAGGCTCCATATCTACACACCCCCTTGACATCCACCAATTCCCCGAAGAGTTTCTTCGAATTATCCTCGGAATCACATTCGCGGACGGCACCATCCTCGGTTTCGATTTAACCGTGTCTCCCGCCGACAACAATCAAAAAAAGATCCAAATTGTCAAGCAGGGGACGGAGTATGCCGTTCTCGTCGACATGTTGCTTTTTTTCTCTGGTTCGCTACATAGCCGAGGCACGACCGTGTGGAGTGGCAAGGTCATCATCGATAAAGGAGAGGAAGAGGTCGTTGTGAAGGATTCGTGGGTGGACCCACTTCGACAGTACACGGAAGGTAGGATTTTGAAGCTACTAGAGAATGCCAACGTGAAGGGCGTACCGAGGTTGGTACACGAGCAGCAAGTTCGGACACAACACCCTGTCACTCGGGCGTCCCTCAATCATTCGACCCATATCCTCCGTTCGCTCATCGACGGATGCCCGGTCTCCTCGTACACACTGCGCGTGTTGTCGCGTCTCATTTCAACACCGAGGGGCTATCTGCTTTTCGAATTCACTTCACTCTCTGAACTTCTTGTAGGGATTATCGATTGCTTGCGTGGTGCGCATGGGCTACATCGTTTATCCAGCACCATTTACTCATGTTTCGTAGCTCACCGTGATGCCCTCAAGGACGCCGGCATTTTACATCGTGACATAAGCCTTTTCAACCTTCTGTTTGCTTTGGTGCATGGGGAGCTCGACACTGACACCAACACCAACACCAATACCAACACTGATACCGACTTCTTAAACCGAACGCTCCAAGAACCTGAGAGAACCCAGCTCCGCACCAAAATCCAGAATCTTCCTCGTCGTGGACTCCTGGCCGATTGGGGGTATGCTGTCCCGATCACGCGTGCCTCTGCCGATGAGCACGCTTCGGACGCTGCCCCGATCTCAGACACCTCTTCCGATCAGAGTACCACGGACGACCCTGGAGTTCGTGTCGAGGGCGAAGAGAATGTTATACCCCGGTCGAAATTGGGTGATGGGCATAGCGTCATCATCCCCGTGGTCGACGAGCCCTCCGCGCACTCTCCTTGGTCGTTGATCGACGCAGACCCGCTTCAGCGAACGGTACGCCACCGGTAGTCCACCCCGATACTACATTACTCATTTTGCGTCAGGGTACTTGGGCTTGGATGGCCGCTGAGCTCAGTCACATAGGGCCCGGAACGCCAGTAGAGCATCGGGCTCATCACGACCTCGAATCGTTTTTCTATATCCTACTTGCGATTTGCTTGCTGTACGACGAACCTGGCAAGCTCAAGCCTTCCAAAGTGCTCGCCATTTGCTTCGATCCCTTCTTTTCTGTAACACACCCCAGCACCCTCAAGACCATTACAGTTCAATCCTGTTTTGGTTGGACGGCCCATATCCTTCCTTATATCTCTAAGTACTTCCAACCCGTTATTCCGCTCCTCCAGAGAATCCGAGAGCAGCTCATCTTGCCCATTGAGCTGGATGGCAAAACGGTCTCCGCGGGCGAGCAATTCACTCATGACGACTTCATCGACTCTATTGTTGACGTGCTCTCCAAACTCCCGAAGACTCACTGGAATCCCAAGGGGTCAACGAAGTGCACCAACTCCGTGCCGAGGGACATCAGTACCTCGAGCACCTCCGGTACCACTACGGTCTTGCCCAACAGTCCTGTGGCACGGTTACCTCTGATTCGCATCCCAAACACATCTTCTGGTGGCTCTTCAACTAAACGTCGCTTCGAGAGCGATGGCGATGCGAACGATAGAATGACGAAGCGACGTTCTCCTACTGATGGCAGTGGTGATATGCCGTCCGCGTGTACAGCGGATTCGGGTCGCCTCAGTACCACAAGTTGGACCACACTCGACCTCTCCGACGTCTCGTTTTCCACGTCATCGAACCGTTTTACCAGCACGCCTCCGTGATATTTACAGTACTTGTATATACCAACTGCTGTACTTACTGTGTTGCTACTGGCTTGGCCTATGTACAGCAACACGTGTCCTATGTCCCGGAAACAAACCGGTCCATACTGCTTTACGTAATACGCGGCGTTTACATACATCGACATGCAGCCGTCGCTTGTGCAACCTGAAAAACGCTGAAAACGTGATGATGTCCTTGTCCTCTCCGTCTTTGTACGATGGCGACCAAGCGCAGAATCATTTACGAAAGTGACGACGATGACGACGACGACAGTGAAGACGTGTCGAAAAAATCTCGAACGACTGTCCAGGCACCTCCATGTATGTTGACCGTCCCCATGTCTCGCTTCTGAGAGGCAGCTGTCACTGATAGCAGGTACAGGTATGCGACGCTCTGAGCGCGCTGGGCGAGGTAATGGGGGTTGGCCCAGATGAAACAGTTCGAGCAGCAACAAACGGAGCGTTCGAAACGGCAGTCAAGGATCGATATCGCTACCGAAGGAGAAGACATCAACCCCATGGCGCCTTCCTCGCAGGACGCTGACGGACATAGCTCTCGCAGAGGACGCGTTGGCTCCGGTGTCGCTTACCAGAGCCCAGAACCTCCAATATCAGCCCCTCCTCAACCCGAATTCCAGTTGGCGACTCCTGGCCAGCAATTCGGTTTCAGGTTACCGGAAGCGGCGCCTCAGCTGGAGAGCGACACACGAGCCCCTCCTCGTACTCGGTTTCCTGGATCCTCGTCCACGGGCTCAGCGCCGCCATCATCGCGAGGCCCTTCGTTATTCTCTAATGACACTTTGAGAAGCGTCTCAACCGCGGCGACTTCTCGTACTCCATCACTTTGCTCTTCCATGGATGGTAGACGCGTTCAATTTTCCAGACAGCGTGACTCTACTTCCCAACGTCTCGAAACACACGTCGACGCAACCTCTCAGCATGGACACGAGTTCGACAATCATCAGCCCGATCCTCCGCCGCCCTCCCGGTTGCAATGGACGACTTCTTTCTACAATCAACCACTCCATACGAACAGAACTGGTCATAGTATTCTTACTGCGCCTGAACTAGACGACGAAGGAAACCCCCAGGTAAGGCTCGTCCCCAATAACATCTAAATCTACTCATATCTACCAAGATCGACGAGGCCTCCCCAAGCGAGGATGAACGTACCGCGGAGACAAACCTTCGCAGAGCAGACGGTAAGTTTGGAGCCTTTGTATTATCCCGCGCTAAATTTACTCTTAGACTCAGGAGATTCCGCACCGCATGGTATGTTGTAGCAGCACCGAAGTCCTCGTCTAACCAATCGACTCTCAGATAACGGTCGCAGGTCGATTTGGTCCCCATCGCTTGGTACGTCCTATCGTGTTCGATGAACCACACTAACCGCCAAAAATACAGACGATCGCGAACAAGTCCCGAGTAGGATACCCTCGCAATCCCGCGACGAGGCTGCAATTACACACAATGGGCGTAATCTTGCCCCCGGTACGTCACATCTATATTGTATCTTGTATACGCCCTACTACTCTTCCTATAGATGGCGATGTTGGAACCGATAGCGCAATCCTGCAGTATCAGCAGAGCCAACACAGCTCCCGTCCGCCCAGCGTCGCAGCTCCCAGCCAGCCACAGCCGAATCACGTTCCCCGTCCATCTGACAACCCAGGCCCCAAGAATGTTGTACATATACATCGCCGACGCAACCGGGCTCCCCATTTACCCAGTAATTCGCGGTTGCTTGCAGCTAGGCAACAGCAGCAAGCGTTGTCGACTTATCGCGCTACCGATGAAGTCCAAAGTAATGCCGATGGTCAAGACGACCCTTCCACTGGCCACTTGGTCGCTAATGTAGTGGAACGCGCAGAACGCGCAGAACCGTGGCAGTTGCAGTATTACGACCCGCCGACTCGGGACGTCATCGAACGTGCGAAGCAATTTTCGCACTGTGATGCCGCGTCCATCAATCCGTTTCCTGTGCGCGCCAATTTCAACTCAAAGGCAGCCGAATACATCGAAGAAGCGATCGCTGAGCGTCGATCGCGCGGTCTGCTTGTTTCCGACGGTAATTCTAATTTTTTGACTGCAGCCCTCAGCTAATTGAGTGGAATTCTATCAGGCTGGTGGCCGCAGAGTGCAGTGAACATAACGAGACTCATACATCCTCCCCGTCTTTTCACTCACGCACTTTTCCATTCACCGCTGTTAGCTTTGGGAGGACCTTGGAAGTTGGCACTCTGCTTTGAGGAAGAAGGCTCGAACATTCGTTACCCAGCGATACAAATGGGACCCCGAGAATCGCCGTGAATGCAACATCGAGATCGCGAAAACTCTCCTTGGCAATGGTGGCCAATTCCTGAGGGATGGGACCGACGAAGAGGTGAGATCATACATGAAAGATCACGCTAGCTGACACTTTCCAGGGACGCGTCAACAACCTCGCCCATCCCGCCCTTTCGGGACTGATCATTGAGTATTTCTATACCGGGCCTGCATCCATCGGCCAGCTATTTCCTGAAGTGTTTCATGAAGAAGTTCCGAGGGCCACAGTAGCTATTGCAGCGACAGCCGTTTGTCCCCTCCTTTTCTCTCTCATCCGGTACTGATTGACTTGTGTAGCTGAAAGTTGTGCTCGACGAGGTTGCCGCGGGCCAGGGAGAAGTCAATTTTCGGGTCGCCACGTATTCACTTGTTTATACTGAGATTCTCGGGCTCATGAATAAGTGTGACACCAATTTCATTCACCGGGACAAGACCAGAGCCTTGCGCAGACAATGGGCCGAATTCGGAAGGTGAGTTTATGTCATTGACCTTGTATTGTTTCTGATTTCGTTGATCTTAGTAATGGCATGAACAATCAGGAACCTACTGTTGGCTGTGGATTTGATGTTGACTTGAACTAGCCTAGTACTTCATTATCATGTCCTGTCGTTTGTGTAGATGTACTCTTATGTTTTGCAAGCCATCTAGTATGAGCCATTCTTGGGCATGTGGCCTATAAAAAAATTTTAATCCAGGCCAGGCCAGTCTAGTGTAGTCTGTGACTGTCTGTCTGGCTCTGCCCAGATGTTGTCCACTGGGATTAGTGTTACAGTGTGGTTGACCTGTTGGGTAGTGTGCCTATTGGCTCCAGTCTGGGAGGCATAGGAACAGACTGTAGGGTCTTGTCCAGATCTAGCCAATTGGGAACGTTGCTAGAGACTTCTGCATGACCTGTTGAGCTGGCTAGTACTGTCCAGAAGTCTCTAGGAAGGGGGTCAGTTTGCTGATGTGACCATCATCGCCTGCAGCTATAGATAGACCAGGATCAAAATGCACAGGCTGCAGATTCAGATAGAGTTCTGAAAAATACATAAGGACTTGTAACCTAAGGTGAATATCACCAACATGTGCTGACTGACATGTCTGAGCTAGCACGTCTTTCAGTGCAAGCATGATTAGATCATATCTGAGTAAGACATCTTACAGAGCGTGTGATGTATACCAGTGTTTGTAGCCATTGATGAACATGGCCAAACAACCACTGTCAGACATATCTGAGCATACTACATCAAGAAAGGTGAAGGGGAGTGACAATCACACGCCTAGTCTACCGGTAAATATCTAACCTGATCCAATGGTGTATCACAATGATGGATAAGGATGAACATGATATATACGAAAATTATATCTCAACCTTTGTCAGACTCCCATCAATTTCCTGATGATAAGCGGAGTGGGCGAATATACTCTGTAACTCGACCCTGAACTGCAATTGTACGATTCGGGACGCAGCAACGCTGGCGAAACCACGGAGCTCGTTGACTGTGACGATGGCGTTCGACTCCATTGATGCATCGAGAAATTCCCAGTTTCTCTCCTTCTGGTGCGCCCCGTTATAGCTTCACCTATAGAAAAAGGGTTGGATCACACGGAATTGATGCTTGACGCCACCGTATCGATATCGCTGACACTGTCTTGACTACGTCGTCCGACCAGAACTTCGACATCGTTAGATCCTCCCGTAGAACACGTGACATAACTTGTCCTAGAATCGAATCCGTTGAGGGGATACGATCATCGAAAATATACCTGGCACCACACCTATTATCCCGGTTCCTGTCCTCGTCATTGGCATGCGATTCAGCCAAACTATCGTAGTTCTTGGCACCTCGGTCCCGACCCTTGGTTGTGAAGAGGCGCTTCTTCGGTGCGGCACTTGGCCCTTGTGAGCGACTTCGCGGCCGACGCAAATCGGATATATTCCCGGACCCACCACGACCGGATGAATGCTGTGCAAAGCATCAAAATGCGTAATAGATGGATAGTGTGGCATAACTCACGGCTACCTTGGACTCTGCATGAATTTTTCTTATCCATTGTTCGTACTGGGCCTGCATAGCGCCGTGTCGACTCAGAATGGAAGCCGT
Source organism: Tylopilus intermedius (assembly GCA_038091255.1). NCBI lineage: Eukaryota > Fungi > Basidiomycota > Agaricomycetes > Boletales > Boletaceae > Tylopilus > Tylopilus intermedius. The sequence continues at coordinate 1,019 of JBBPOD010001295.1, read as the reverse complement.
CAAAGGGTGGGCCTCCAGATCGGCCGTTGAAGGAACCGAGTTCACTGCTACCTGGGTCATAGTATTAGGTTCGGGGGGGTTCTGAGCTGAGCTGGATGGCTCCATCACGACGTCCAGGGGCGCCTCAGGGGTGTCATCTAGATCCGTAACAGTGAATGAAACTCCATTTGCAATAAAACGAGTAACGTACCAAATTCAATGGCTCCTTCAAAGTTCTCGGTCGAGGGAGTTGGACTCGCCGACCACATGTCGCCACCGTGGTCCTCTGCCAACTATTGATGATTATGTTGACAAGCTGCCGCACCTAGAGTTTCCAAGATGTCGCTCGTCGGCGTCCCCGACGGTGCCTTCCCTTTGCCCTTTCCTCTCAGCTCCATCGGTTCGTTGTCATCCAGTGCATCTGGATCGCTGCTTCATGTGGACATTCATGAAAAACTAGCTTCTCTACAAAGGGAAACTGACCTCTTTCTCTCCAATCGTACAACACCTGCAAGGGGTGTATGGATAGCCAGAATGACGTACAGCAGTGACGCACTTACCTTCTTCTGAGATAATATGATAATGATGAGACAACACCTCCTCGAGACGAGATTCTCGTTCAAACTCTTCGACCGTAAGCAACTCCTTAAACGCCATGGTCAAAATGGTAAGCGTGTGACGGAGCAGCAGACCAAGGACTCACTTCTTGCAGGATCATCATCCAAACGCTGTCGTGGGTGATCGCGATGATCGCAGAAGGCTCCTAAGCAAAGATATGTATCCATTATATATTCATAAATATCAGGGTTTCACTGACCCTGCGAAACAAGTATTGATTGATAGCATCGGAGGGATGAAATGCCTGACAGTCCCATCAGAACCATTCGCCTTCATATACAGAATACTCACCACAGGTATATCTGGTACTCGTCGTATTTCGACATGCATGCCATCATACACATCACGACTTGGAGCGTCTTGTGGCGGTTGTCCTTCCAGCGAGTCAGCCGCCTCCTGGTTATGCGCGGTAGTTTGAGAAA
>JBBPOD010001294.1:0-10495 GCA_038091255.1 Tylopilus intermedius | reverse complement strand
CCTCGGCGAGCTCGGCGTTTTGAAACGATATCTCTCCACCGCGTTCTTCAGGGATTCAGTACCACCGACTTACTGATTCTTCTGCATTCCGTAACCAAGTCATGTGTTTCAGACAAGACGATTGGGAGACCCTGCATAGATCAACTCAGTGAGAAGACCTTTAAGGAGATAGAGTGGACCTACTAGTAGTCCCCGCTCAAGCAATCTCCTTAACTGTCCTCAGGAGTACAAGTATCGGCAAACACGTCGCAAGCGGTTCCCGTACCGCCAAGGTGGAATCAACCTTGAGACATACTCAGTCGCCGCCTCGTCGCCCCCTGTTCAGATCGGAATGGATGGCTTCCTTGCGATCCTCCTCCACTTCAAGTTGCCAGTCTGATCCCGCCGCAACCGACCCTCCTGCGACCATGCTAGTAGCCGCAGCACCATCTAAGGGTGCCTCGACAACAGGTTCAACGGAGAATGCCCTCAATGCCTGGGCGGACTCGTACTCGCACCCGTCTCCTCACTCTATATCCAAGGCAGGTCCTAACTTGAACTACATCGTCTACCACGACGACGACCTCAGGGTTGACGCGGTGAATGAGTCAACACCCCTCTTGCCCCGCGACGAGGAGGAGGCCGAATGCAAGACCGTCCAATAGGCGACAACGCCACTTCCAAAAGCTTAACTAGGTGCCCTCTTCGCAGTCCACCTCGCCAATCCCATCGCTTATCCCGTACATCAACCAGTTCCTTGCTGATCTTCACGTCGCTGAACCAGAGCAGGTCGGGCTCTATAGTGGTTTAGTCGTACGTCTGAACTGTTCCAATGCAGGATCGTTTTGATTGACACGATGCGATCATAACAGGAGAGCACCTACTCACTAGCGCGAGTCTGCTCGATGTATCAATTGGGAAAGATATCAGGTTGGTGGTTGTACTCGGCAACACTGCTTTTCACATGAGCTAACAATAGGGGGGGTGAAGATGTTGTTGGCCGACGGTCTTCTCGGCATGGCAGTGGCAACCACTGCGTTTGGATTATCGACTTCGTTCACTGGCATCCTCGTGTCCAGATTTTAGGCTGGTGGTTTTCTATATAGTATCCCTCATCATATTTACATCAAGACGAATCTAGGTGGATTAGTCTCAGAAAGTGAGGCTTTCATCAGCTCGATTCTCGTCGAGATCACAGACGACACCAACCAAGACCTCGCAGTGTCGATTTATAGCCTCTCATGGCAAATAGGCACCGTTATCGGGTTCGTACCTCCTTTACTTGTCATAGTGATCGAGCTAGATCCGGTATGACGTAGACCTCTTATCGGTGGGAGCCTGGCGAATGCTATGAAGCAATACCCTCAATATCTCTCCTGGAGGATCTTCTTAAAACACCCATCTCTCCCACCTTGTCTTGTCACCGCCGCATGTGCGCTCATTGGAGCGGGGTTGGGGTATATGCTCATCGAAGAGGTATGGATCCGGGAGAAGTTGAAATAGGCATTCCTTAATGTGGGCAAGAACGTCTTGCAGATTCGAGGAATCGCGAACCAGCACGTCAAGGAGTGTAACCGCATCAAAGCGATAAGGGACCAACTAGGTACGTCGCTTGATCGTAGGCATAAGGATAGTTGACCGACGCGCATGCAGCCAAGTTTGGGGTCGAGACGGATGAGTTTGAGGATGGGATCATTATATATGGGCGACCGCTCGCCAGCTTCAAGCCCGGCGCTTCTGTCTATTGTTATGATGACCATCGTGTTGCGATGGCCTTTGCAGTGCTCGCTACCGTCGTCAGTGGCACCATCACCGAAGAGAAACGGTGCGTCGAAAAGACTTGGTCTAATTGCTGGCCACCTGGACTGGTCTCCTCACAGATGCCGCGAGTGACGTGCCTTGTCGGCATACACCTATACTGACCCGGAGTCCCCAGCTCTCGAGAAACGTCCTCTGTCTGTCACCAGCCCCGATCAAGACGCTCTACAACCTCCTCAAGCTCTTTTGACCCCCTCGCCCTCTGCGTGTCCACCGCGCCGATTCTGTCTACTCTCTGCGCCAGCGATACGCTCTATGCGGGCTATCGCCCCATCCGAGTCCTCTCTCGTCTCCTCGACCTCGTCAAGCCCCTCGGCGACTTTGGCCCGGAACGAGTCGAAGCCTGCCTCATGGGCTGTGTCCATCGCGGCGAGCTCCACATCCACGTCGACCACGCCACCGAGACCATCGCCTCATCGACGAGCCGTTTGCCAACCCAAACGAATACAACACTGCGGAGCCGTGCAAGTCCTGTGCTTCTGCACGCGGTTCGGCAACGCCACTTCGTCCCTCCAACCTTCCGTGACTTCTCATGGGGACCAAAATTCACGAACGAAGCCTACTAAATACCTCACCCCACTAGGATGTTTGACGATGTGGTCGTCTGCGCCAACTGGCTTGGGTATGTGTCTTGCTTGCTTGGTGACGTCTGTTGGAGTTGATGAAACCGGTGTAGGGTGAACGATTGTTGAGCGAACCTCTCCAGCGTCTCTGGGTTGGTCAACCCAGTTGGACATGCGGGGTCTGGGTTTCACGGGCAGCAACAACAGCAACGACCAAGTGCATTCTTTCCGTCTCATCGCTTCACACGCCCAGCTCGAAATGCAGCGCGTCAAGGGACACTAGTCTCTCCCCTCCTGCCACTGCCTCGCCTCGTATGAACTGCTTGCCCGGTCCATCTATCCCCGTCATGGTCAAACACGCATACGAAGCCGACTGCCGTAAAATGTGCGATCGCATGACGCGCTGTCGCAAGGCAAGACATGCAAGGCTCAAGGAGTTCACCAAAGAAAAGGAAACTCGGTTCATACAACGCTTGAATGGCACGGCCACAGAGATCGTGAGGGGTGAGTGCGTTCGTGGTTTGATATCAAGCCTTTGGCTGAGGGCGGTTGATCTCGGGATCGCATAGCAAGCTGACACGGTCCTTGAGTCCCGTTCTTGTCGAAGCCGCAGCGAGCATCGTACATGCAGCACCGAGTACAGCCTCCAAAAGTGAGTATTGATTGCTATGCTCGGCCTGAGCCCGGCTAACATGCCCTGGTCAAGACCTGAACGCGGTGAGGGAGGTGTGCAGTTTTATAACAACGCCATGGAGAATGGACACCAAGTAGTCATGAACGACTGTTCGTCCCCCAACTTATCGTTCTCTTCCCGTTTCTTACTGTCTAATTGTTCAGGTTGTGGTGCGGTCCCTAATTTCGTACATTTGGCCTGTCGCTTTTGGTTGCCTTCCCCTCCTCAAGATCCTCGCCCGTGCCTATCCACCTTCTATTTCCAGCGCTTTATCGGTACACCTGTCATCGGCAATCATATGGGCCGACTTTCTGACGCTCCTCGTCCTATCGAAAATCGGGGCCATCCCATACATCCTCAGTATGCTCCTTACCAAACGCCATGCTCCTTCATCCCCCCTCGGTCGGAGCAACAGGCTTGTGCAGATTTCCATGTGTGTCGGGCGAGCACTCGGGCCTATCGTGGTGAGTACGCTGTTTACAGGTATTAACAGGATGGAGTGGGTGAGGCGTTGGCGGGTAGGAGGTGTGGGCAATGTTTTGGCCCGCCGGCGGGCAGAGCAGGAAGCAAAGAAGGTGCAAGTGTCAACGAGGCGCCGGGAAGCTGCAAACGTGAAACGCAAGCGACTCCGTGCTGCAGAGCGCTCTTGGAAATAGTCCTCCGACGAAGACACCATCGCGAATGACTCCAAACCATGGAATGTGCATGCCTCGTTAGTTGTTGCGCGGCGCGCTCCTCTGCTACCGCCATCACCACCTCTGCCTGTGTTCGCTTCGGATGCAGTCGAACCTATACCGTCGTCTCGGAGAGGTATGGCGCTGCCGGGCTTCTCACTGTGCGTTTTTTCCTTACTACCGTCTTGCTTCTTATGTACCGTGGTGGATGACGTCCTACGTTGGTCGGATCACAGATTGTTCGAACGATCGTGTCTGACACGGCATCACTCAACAAGAACAGCGCCCAGCAGTCAATGCTTTTTTGCTCTATGCGGTCGGTTTTAACGTCGGACGCGTGATTGACGGGTTCTTGGTCACAGCTTACTTCCGCTGGGTTTTTGTCGTCAAGTAAGCCACCTTTTTGACACTGATTCTCAGGTGCTCATCCCGGTTTTGTTCAGCTTGCCGTGCACCGTGCTTGCCATGATTTTTTGCTTTATGTTTACGCGCAACCGACCTCGCAATCCGACCGCTTGTGACGACAAAGAACTTCAACCAGAACTTCCGAGCATTCACAACAAACCAAGCGACATTGCAGACGGTTGGATCTCCAAGCTCGCCCTGATCGACTGGATCGGCACGTTTTTGTTCGTCGCTGGTGGGATCCTCATCTTGCTTGCACTCAGTTGGGGACCGGACGACAACTCAAAGACCGCGCCGCATGCGTCATCACCAGCTTCGTCCTCGGTTCGCTGTTGATTGTAATCTGCCTTCTCCGGGAAATTCTTCTTGAGCAACAGTCACCTCCGCCTCCAAGTCATGACTTGAATGACGCTCAGGTCCGTACGAAGTACACCGGCGTGTTCCGTGCACGCCCGATGCTCCCGATCGAACTGTTCACCTCGTACGGCATATCCGTGGCACAATACGGTTCGTTTATCTCTGGCATCGTCATGTTCTACTTTGCGGCCATCTTTACGACGGTTGTAACTGGCCTTCCGCCTGCCCAAGCTGGAATTCAGCTGTTGTATTTCGCTTCCGGCATGGTGTGTGTTTAGCTTTTATTTAGGCGTGATTGCACACCTCTAAGTGGCCTCGTCATCAACAGGGAATCGAACCACGAACGCTTACCTGTGTCAACACAGACGATTTATCCCATCGTTCTTAGGAGCGTCCTTATGACCCTCGGCGTCGGACTGATCGAGATGGCCATGCAGCAGAATAATCAGGGCGAAATGAACGGGTAAACCTCATCTTTCGTTCTGGGCATGTTCTCGACTGAACTCATACCAAAGATTCCTGGGAATGGTGGGTGCCGGTGTAGGTCTCACTGCGGGCCTCTGGTGATTCACGCCCGCTTCATAAACCGAACCATATTGCGATCACGAACGCCATGATATTGTTTGTCCGTCTGCCATCCTGGCACTTGCTTACAATGCACTCACCCTCTCAATTTTAGTTCTGAGTTTTCGGAGGCACCATCGGACTCGCCCAATGCTTCACCACTCTCAACGCCAAGATCAATTTGTACATTGCTTCGCAAATCCCATACCTCATCGAGACGCTCTTTGCGTCTGACCTTGCCTCGTTCAACTTGTTGCTCAACAGTGGCAGTCCTACGTCGCTGACTAGTCCCGATGGGCTACCTAGTGCAGTGCAGACCGTGATCGGGGATGCCTTCCAGGATGGGTGGGATGGGGCTTCGTGCCCTTGACGCCCTGATTGGGGATTGGGTGTATCGTGTTGCTCTTTTTGAGCCGGATCCCTGATTACGACAAGCAAGACGAAAGGACGGTAGTGGCGAATGAGGAAGGGAATAGGACGGAGCAAGTCGAGATGCCAGCCCGGACGGATGAGCAGGGCCCGGCCGGTGTGGAGGTCTCGACGCGGTGAGACGACTGGTCAACGACGCTCTCGAAGAAACGCGTCAACGATCGGGTTTCTCTTGTGGACATGCCAGTCAAGAAACGACGCGTTGATTCTAGCGACACCCACAAAGCTGACGACGAGTGCCTCCCCCGCAAAGCGTTCTCTGGGAGATTCTACAGCCAGTCCTGCCGAGGTTCCAATGGCGCAGGAGACTCAGTCACTAGGCGCTGGTCCGTCGACGCCTCGTCGTCCCCGTCACACCAAGGCGGTGGGAAGCGCAAGTACAAGACGACGCGGGACTGTCCCCGTCTCATTCGCAAAGGAAAGAAGCTTTGCCCACCCGACCAGTTGTCCGGCGTCGCTTCCATCCCGTCTTTCTCGAGCAGCAACAATGGCCCGTGTGTGCTCGGGATCGCAAGGACGAACAACTGTGGGCCGCTGCAGAGAGACATCAAACCAAGGTGGTGGAACTACACGAGCATCCGTTAAGGTCGAGCCAACGTGTTTGACTTGCTTCAGGCGCGTCAGAAGCTTGCCGAAACCTTCCAGTTAAACGGTAGCGACACCACACACTCTACGCCCCGTTGAAACTCGAAAACAGTAACCATGCACGTTCGCCTCGAAGGCAGATTTGAAATGAAGGCTAAGGTAGTTCAGAGCCGACAGGCAATGTGTCAGAACCGCTGGTGTCTCGCGGCTTGGGCCCTTGCATTGATCACCCTGTCCCGCTTTTTGTCTCTGGTCCTGAGGTCCTGACAGAATCTCGAATCTTCCCTCTTTACGTCCCCGTTCACTTTGAACGCCGACGACTCTTTCCCTGCTTGGCTCTGCCTCCGAGTCGGGCCGTCACTTCGACGCTCCTCGTTGCCCTCCGTTTGAGCCCTCACGCGCTCGCAGAACTTCCTCATCCCATTCTCGCATTCAGTTGATCGGACGTAGGTTGAGCTTTAGCTCCCCAAATCCGGTTGACAACGCGAACCATTCGTCCGCACATTGGTCACTGTTACGAGGCTGGTTCTTCACCAGACGTCCTTGGCAAACCGACGCGTCCCTTTTCCTGCTACCCGTTTAAATCCGTGAACGACGATATCGTTCGAAAACATGCAAGACCTTGTTAGGCGACATTACCTCCTTGACGCGAAACAGCCATTCAAAATTCTCATCGAATCTTGAAATTTATCGCGTTGACAAGCTCGCTGGAATCAAGACCTTCAGGAGTTCCATTTCGCCTTTACGCACCATTCGGGAAAAATCAACGCAGCCGATCCAGTGTCCCAGAGGCCAGACTTTGAGAATGGGGTGGAAAACGACAACAAACAGGTAGTACTGCTATATTGTCGGGCGACGACCAGAATGCCGAGGGACAAGGAAACCTCACGATCGAACAGGGGATTGACAGGCTGCAGTACAAGGTAGAACGAGTATAGGTAGTACGACGACTTGAACTAAGCTGGCACGCCCATCTCGCGAATCACAGCACTGGTTTGGACCCATGGCGCTGATGTAATTACGACATCCCTATTCAATTGATTTCCTTTTTTGCGCACGCCATTGCAGCACTAAGGCTGGCCATTGCGAAGGTATGACATGTTGTCCAATGTCACCCAACCGACAGTGGCTCCACCAGATAGAAAGGCCACTTTTCATTCCTTTTCTCTGTTCTTAGACCTCGTCCTCGTGAACCACTACTTTTCTGTGCTCTCTTCCAAGTGGCCCTTCTTCCGAGTTCTAGAATTAGCATCTGCACAAGTTTGCTCAATGCGGCCGGAGCATCCCACGTCCAAGCGGACCGGTAGAATCTCGAGTGTCGACAAAGAGGGCCAGACTCACGAGGAAAAAGGACCTGAGCCCGAGCTGTCCAAGCCAGAGTCTAAGAGTCGGGGTCAGTCGCAAGTACTTATTTCAGAAGGCTCACTACAACTTAGTCCTACTAAATACAGCTTCCCGTGTTGCGAAGTCGGCACTTCTTAACAATCCTCGTTAGTCCAGGTCATGTCGCTCAAAGCGAGCACTTGATGTGTCTACTCACTTTATTGTTAGCTTGGGCGACATCGAAGAAGTCAAGGCCAACTGAGCAAGCTGCAGTAGTCACTGACCCAAGTGCGCCTGACGTCTCAGCTGACAAGTCTGACAGAAGAAAGCGTTCAGGATCGACTTTTGAAGCGCAGAAAACCAAGAATAAGAGGGCCAAACCAAGTAAGTTGGATGGTCGATTTTTTGTAAGCTGGAACTCACGCTAGCCGCTCGTCTGCTAGCCCAAATCCCAGTGCCTTCGAGGTCCACACAGGAATCTGGCCGTCACACTGTGCATCATCGTGCCCCGAACATCAATGTTGACGATACGGACGAGGATTGGGATGGCTGTTACGACGACAATGGCGAGGATGTTGCTGGCAAGGATACACTGAGCTCCGGGAATGGAGATGAGCTCGAAGATAGCGGTAGCGCCGAGGAAGAGCGCGATGAGGTGTCCTCTCATGTTCTGGAAGCCGAGGTAATGAAATCGTATAGCCTTGAAGGACGACTCGGACTCACCATTGGTCGTTCTCAGGAAGCCAAAATAGTCAGCAAACGGTGAGAATCTCTACACTCTCCTGGCGATCCAAATTCTGACACCAGTAGTACTGCAAGTCCACATTCGCTGACCTTTGCCTCGCATGGCCGTCCTCAACCACGGCGTTTCATATCTGGATCCACAGACGTCAGCTCTCATCCGACGCCAGCTGCCAACTTCCCGCCCGCTAGTTCCGAGTCTCTCTCCCCCTTTGGCGGTGGACTTGACGACGGTGAGGTCGAATACCAGTCTGAGCGACGCTCTACCAGTAGAATGAATACCCGGCAAAAGAGGAAGCTTGAGCACGAGGTAACTCAATACAAATGATTTGGAGTGTTCTCACCGTCCCTTGACAGCAACCGATCATCCACGCACGTCACCGGCAAGCAACTCCGAGCATGGAACAGCACAAGCTGAACGTCGGTGCTGACCGCTCCTCGAAGAGGGTCGAGAAGGCAGAGAATGCTGATGCTGGTACCACTCGTGGGGACCACGCCAACATTGCGACTGGCGATGACTCAATCACGCAGCCTTGGAAGCCACACACCAATCTGAAAATTTACATGAAGAGCAAAAAAACCGCTGCGATTGGGGTGAAAGATCAGAACCCAGATATCAGGAAAGTCATCCACGCCAGCTACGAGTATGGCAAGCAGGCACTGATAGTCGGTGATCCGCAAACGATGCTGGCGATGTCGAACGATGCCGTGCTCAAAATGTCTACCCCATTCAGCACCCGCGGGCTGGAAGACATCGCAATTCTTGCACTCATCAATGCGGCTGAGTCGAATGGCTACGACGGGGAGTACGACATTGCTCATCGCCTCGAGGAAGGCTCAGAAGCTTTCTACAATGCGCCTTTGCAGGACTATGTGAATCTGCGCTGAGTGTGCCGTTCTCGGTTGTTGGCCTAGTCACTGACTCTTGGTACTGCGCAGGTTGCCCATCGTCTTGGATTGTACAGAAGCAGCTTCAAGAAATGCATCACCTTAGTCGCGCCAGGCATTCTTGGTCTGTCCACAAAGTCGTACCAACACAACAGCGGGCTTCTCAACAACAACAATTTCATCTACCCTTGGTCTGAAGACAAAGGCTTTGATACTTCGAAACCCTTTCAAAATCCTGCCATCACCAAATCTATTGAGTGCGCGTTTTTCACGCCGGGATCGCAGTACAATGCACTCGGGCTCGACTTCGCGGGTCGGCTTGCTTCGTCAAGCGACGCTCAACCCGGGCAGCGTGAAGTTTCAATTTTCATGGTCGCATTGGCTTCAGTGGCGGTTAGATCTTTTTTTTTTTTTCCATCTCTCGAACATTCTGATCGTAACTATCAATGATTTCTTAGATCGTGTCAGTTATACAGGACACGATACTCGCCCGACCAACCGATTTCGCCGGACCCCAGCTGGATTCCCTATTCAAACGACTTGTTGTCGTCCTACTCAGCCTTCGCCGGTCGCGGCCGGTCGCATACCACAAGATTATGCATGGTATCTACTCTGCTGCTGTGTATGTATTCATTTTCGTGGACTGTTGACTTGAAGCTAATGTTTTGAATGTCTAGTGGTGAGAAGCCCACAGGTCTGCTGTCGTCGGAATTGACAGCTGATGAAATTATTGGGGAAATCAGCTGGGACCTTATTGACGAGTAAATACATTGTTTTTCCACCATTCCCAACCTTTTCTTGCCTGTGTTGGCTGCCATTGATTTTGTCACCTAGTTGATGTATCATATATACCTGACAAATCTTATAATATTTCATTAAATTTATTGTGTGATTGTATGTAAATTGGCTAACATTTTCATGCAGAAATACAGCTAATACAAGACTACTACACAGACATCTACTCAATTGCAGCAATTTTAGGTAGAAAATTATCTGAAAATATAAGGATTATTTGCAGAACTTCATGAATTAGTCAGGGGGGCTAGTTATATTTGTGTAATCTTGCAATTTCTTGATAATATAGATAATAGTGGTTAATAGGATATATTTGTGTAAAAAAGTCTCATAATTCTGTAAATTTCCTAGGGGAGGTTTTTCCTGATGGTATGTACACTCCGTCGAAGGTTTGTTTTCGGGTCGTAGTAGTTAGTTTGGGTGTGCGCTCAGCCGCGTACGCATAGTGTAGTTCTTCTTCACCTGTATAGTACTGCTCAGTAGTCTCTTCCTGCATCTCAATGTCATTTGTGCTTTCCCGGTCCGTGTCCGCGTCCTCCGCATATAGTCCGAGTCCGGAGTTGTCATCGGACATTGCGGAGTCACTTTCAGGGGCCTCGGGTACTACATAATAGGCAGATCCTCGCTTATGGTTAACGCTATGTATGGCTACTAGATGGCTAGCATGTTGGTTAGCGTTTCTAGATCGTGTAGCCTCCTGG
>JBBPOD010001293.1:0-10497 GCA_038091255.1 Tylopilus intermedius | reverse complement strand
CCGCCCTTGAGGTTGAGAAAGTTGCGGAGGAGCGCGTCGCCGCCCTCGGAGAGGATGCTCTCTGGGTGATACTGGACGGCTTCAAGGACGAACTCGCGGTGACGGACACCCATGATGACGCCGCTGTCTTCGGTCACGCTGGTGACCATGAGGCCCTTGGGGAGTGTTTTCAGCGAGGCGCTGAGGGAGTGGTAGCGCGTAGAACGGATGCTCTGGGGGATGCCCTTGAAGCAACCTCGACCATCGTGTCGAATGGGGCTAAGCTTGCCGTGTTTGATTTCGCCAGCGTATCTGTCGTCGTCGCGGTCAGTCGGGCCTCGCGGATGAAAAGCGAACACACGCACTCGATCGTACCGCCGTAGACGTCGACGATGCACTCGAGGCCCATGCAGACGCCTAGCACGGGCACTTTTCCGGTAAAGTAGCGGACGGCATCGCGGGAGATTCCCGAGTCGGAGGTGGGGTGACCAGGACCGGGTGAGATGATGAGCGACTTGATGTTGAGCTGCGGCAGGGCGGCAGCAGGTATGGCATCGTTGCGGATGACGGTGACGGTCGCACCGAGGAGAGAGAGCTGCTGGTAGAGATTCCAAGTGAACGAGTCGAAATTGTCGACGAGCAGACACTCGATCGGTTTCGCAAGGGCGGGTGGTAGAGCCATGGTAGACATTTTCAAAGGGATGCAGTATTATCAATCTACGTGGATGCGACGCCATCGGTTATGATCGTATCACCCATCCACCTTACTCCCGTCCTGTCGCACTTCTAACGCCACCACCCGACAATCGCGACCTGCCACAGGTACAGTGAGACCCACGATGTCCGTCGCCACTACGACCGGTCGTCAAAGCCTACCTCCAAACATCCACCCGCAGGCGACATCACCAGCTGCCCACTCGACCCATCCCACACATATCGCACACCATCCTTGGCCACAGTATCCCAAGAGAACCTCTCCACACGTTCCGCCAACCACTCCGCCCATTTGGCACTAATCGCAGGACCACGTCCCCGGACGTGCAGCGCCGCCAACGCATCCCCGTCGGAAACATCCATGAGCGACGCAGACGCCGCCTGCGTTTCGCGTGATTGCACCAAGGCGATCACGTCCCCTACATGGACGTTGACACAATCCACAATGTCGAGATGCGAGAGCAACGTGGGTACCGACAGTCGTTTCAGAAACGAGCGCGGCATCTGTGGACAGTCGATCACGGACAATCTCTCTCCGTTCCATCGGTACACCAGGTCCTCTATCGCCGCGCTTGGGTCCATGCAAGCGTCAGGTTGGCATGTGAACTGGAAGTCTGAGTATCGACTGAAACCCTCCATGGCGCAGTCCACGATCGTGAGGTCCGTTGTTGAGCTGCCGGCAGGGCATATACACATGAGCATGTTTGGTAGAGCCATTCTGCCCGTCACCCTGCGGAAACAGAGCACCACAGGTCTGAGCTCGAATACAACTGGAGAAGTTTCGTTGAGAATAAGTGTCCTCGACTGTCAATTCTTGGATCACTGGAAATCTGTCGATCACGGATAGAAACATGTACAAGGACATGACAGGTGCAGCGTTTCCACAGACGGTCAACGATGTCACATGTCTGAACCAACTCGCGAAACGCGGATGGGCCATCGCAGAATCCTTGAGAAAGTGACCACTCAATGTCACGTCTTGGAGCAGCGGCACATCGAGTGTTACCACGAATTCACGGCTTGGGAGCCACGTTAACTCGTGACCTGGGTCGGAGCGACTCAACAACGTGAGCACCTTGAGGTGTTGAGCACGACCGCTCTCTCTCCAGAGCGCAGGTATCGATGAACCGTGCTCGACGTCGAACGACAACGACCAGATGTGGCCGATATAGGGACGGAGGAGCGCTATGACACGACCAACGCCGGCGCGCTCCGAGTGCCACGTCCCGGACGTGCCGCGATGTCTCGTCACGACGATCTTCAACGGCGCGGTACGCGCCACTGTCAGCGATGCAGCGATGGCGTCGAGAGCGATGACCACGCGTGTCCAGTACACGGGGATGTGTTTCAGGACTTGATACCACCGACGACATACGCGGGCGCGTAGGGGAAGAGCGACGGCGAGAGGGGGTCTTCGTCCACCCACGACGCGAGATGGGAATCGTCTGTCGACGAGGCGACACAGGATTCAAATATGGAGTGGAAGATCACGCAGAGAATCTCTGTGGGGAGAGAATGGGGTCCTGTGGGGCTTGGCCGAGTCGGCGAGCCAACTGTTGGCATCGAGAGGGGATGTGGAGATGAGGTTGGAGAACACCGAGACCGCGCTGGGTGCTGTCGTCGTCGTCGTCGCCTGTGGGATCTTGTCATTGAAAAAACCTGATGTCGACTGAACGGAGGCGCTCACCATGGTCATGCCCAAGAATTGTTCAAGCGACAGGTGCCACTGAGTCGAAGCGTGAGTCATACAACCACCTTCGTCGCAATGGTGCTCGTTACGTTCTCACGATGGCTGGATACAACCTCTGACGCTGCCGAACAGGAGGCAAAGAGGAATTATCGATACCATGTCCTGCACGGATACCCACAATTGTTTCGTCCGAAATGACCATCATTGACACTGTCGCCAAACTCATCCGTCAACGTTTCAACATCGGGGCTCCAGTCATACCGCAGATAGCGAACTGACGCGGGTTGAAGAGCAATGCACGTGACCTTTTGATATAGCCAAGGCGCGTGTCCACAATTCTGACCATCAACGTTTCAACCCTACTGCGACAATTACTCTAGATCTCTTGCGTGAGTCGCCCATTGTCAAGCTGTAGACTCATCCATGTGCTGACACTCTCGAACCAGATAATGGTACTCATCATGGGTGGATACCCCATGTCCTGGGCTGACGCGAAAGCCTGGGCATTGCGCCATTGGCCAGACATCAACATCTACGACGAAGGCATCCTCCCTCTTATCGTTGAAGCCCACCAGATCAAGCTTGGCGGGCGAATGACTTGTATTCCATTCCGTCCGGATGAGTCAAAAAACGAGCTCATCTTTTTCGTCGTCATACACTCCAAACGCGATCCACTATCGACGCCACACAAGTACAGGCAATTTCGCGAGGGCACGCTTGCGTTGAAGGCCAAAGAATTGCTTTTCAGCCATGAAGGAGACAAGGAACTTGCGGAGAAGTCACAGTTCACGACGATCGCAGATCCCTGGAAAGAACGGCCACACGTGAGTCTCTGCTTTCATTCTGAACCGAGTCTGACATACCATGATTAGTACCCTCGAAAGCCAGTTGCTCCCGCACCGTCTCACGCTTCAGATGGAGACGACACAGATGATTCCGAGCCTGATTCAGAATAAGTGGTACGGAATCTACGTTTCCCATTGAACCACGCCAGTGCAACAATTACTTCGAGAACTCTCGACTACGTTTGAAGTCAAGATAAGTTCTTACGGTGGGAATGGCCTCTGTAACTATACCTGGTTTTGATATGCAAGCCGGCCGTTATGTTGGCTGTAGAAGTGCTGTATGGATTACTCTCGTGTTGCACTGAAACTCAGGCTGTAACTACAACTTCTCATATTGCATGGGGATTGGGCTCCAAGCTCCAAGATCCATCCAGCATGATGCATAGACACTTTGGGATGACCGCTGCGACTAGTCGTGAAAACGTGCCTCATAGTCGACCTTACGCTACTACCTCCAAACAGCCACCCGCAGGCGACATCATCAGCCGTCCACTCGACCCATCCCACACATACCGCACACCGTCCTTGGCCACAGTATCCCAAGAGAACCTCTCCACATGCTCCGCCAACCACTCCGCCCGTTTGGCACTAATCGCAGGACCACGTCCCCGAACATGCAGCGCCGCCAACGCCATGAGCGACGCAGACGCCGCCCGGGTTTCGCGTGATTGCACCAAAGCGATCACGTCCGCCGCATGGACGTTGACACAATCCACGATATCGAGATGCGAGAGCGACATGGGCGCCGTGTCCTCAGACAGTCGTCTCAGAAATGAGCGCGACATCCGTGGACAGTCGATCACGGACAACCTCTCTCCGTTCCATCGGCACACCAGGTCCTCTATCTCCGCTCTTGGGTTCATGGATGCAAGCGTCAGGTTGGTGCACGTGAAGAGGAGGCTTGAGTGTAGAGGCTCGTCGAAACCGTGGGTGGTGCAGTCCACGATCGTGACGTCCGTTCTCGAGCTGGTGACCGGGTAGCTACACATGAGCATGTTTCGTAGAGTCATTGTGCCTGTCACCCTGCGGAAACAGAGCACCGTGGGTCTGAGCTCGAATAACATTGGACAAATGTTGTCGGAATGAAAGTCCTCGACTGTCAATTCTTGGATCGCTGGAAATCTGTGGATAAAATTGTGCAAGGACGTGGCAGGTACAGCGCTTCCAGAGATGGTCAACGATGTCATCTGTCTCGACCAGCTCTGGAGACGCGAATGGACCATCACAGAATCCTTGAGAAAGCGACCACCCAACGTCACGCCCCGAAGCAGCGGCACATCAAATGTCACCACGAATTCACGGCTCGGGATCGGGGGCCATGTTAACTCGTGACTTGGGTCGGAGCGACTCAACAACGTGAGCATTTTGAGGTGTTGAGCACGACCGCTCTCTCCAAAGAGCGCAGGTATCGACAAACCGTGCTCGACGTCGAACGACAACGACCAGATGTGGTCGATATGAGGACGGAGGAGCGCCATGACGCGACCACGCGTGTCCAGTACACGAGGATATCTTTCAGGATCTGATACCACCGACGACATACGCACGCGGGTGCGTAGGGGAAGAGCGACGGCGAGAGGGGGTCTTCGTCCAGCCACGACACGAGATGGGGATCGCCTGTCGACGAGGCGACACAGGATTCGAATATGGAGTGGAAGATCACGCAGAGAATCTCTGTGGGAGAGAATGGGGTCCTGTGGGGCTTGGCCGAGTCGGCGAGCCAACTGTTGGCATCAAGAGAGGGGATGTGGAGATGAGGTTGGAGAACACCGAGACCGCGCTAGGTCCCGTCGTCGTCGTCTCCTGTGGGGTCTTGTCATTGATAAAACCTGATGTCGATTGAACGGAGGTGCTCACCATGGTCATGTCCAAGAATTGTTCAGGTGCCACTCATACAACCACCTTCGTGGCAATGCCCGCTACGTTCTCACGATGGCTGGATAACAACCAGTCGAAAAATGAAAAACCGAGTTCTGACGCCGCCGAACAGGAGGTTGCCAAAGAGGGATACCATGTCCTGCACAGATACCCGTAATTGTTTCGTCCGAAATGACTATCATTGACACTATCGCCAGACATCCGCCAACATCACGCTCACCAAAAAATCTAGGCATGCTTGCATCCCAGACAACCGTCCCACGGCCAACATGCAGGCAACTCCCGCACTGGCAATAGCAAGTACTAGTAACGATCGTGTGACGCTACGCTTTCACGGAGCCTAGGCGTCACCCAAATTCCGACCCATATTCAAAGATGCCGAGCATTGTCAATACCAATGGGTGGATGCGTTTGCGGTGGAGCGACTAGTAGTGTCTATCCTACCCTCGCAAAAGGATAAGAAGGCCGCGAAAGCAAGTGGACACTTACTCCGTGGACTGTGCCTCCGTCCATATTGTCTTGCACCAAGACGGTTCCTAGTTCCTCGTGACGATATCATCGCGAGTTTGCCCAAAGGGGCCCTGGTCGGCGCAGCCGCTGCACCGCCTGCATACTCCGGCCCACAGGAGGATTTACCCCAGTACGACCAAAGCCTGGCCGTCGTGCCGGACATGAAAGTCATGGATGTCATTGCAGAGGCAGTATCATCTCCTGCAGGCAAGAATGCACTTTGGGAAGTCATTTATGGCCTCGGTGATTCTGCGTTTTCCATTGACGTGTGCTTCACCAACGTCGCCATCGGACTCGCCAATGCCCTCGAAGAGGCGCCCACGGGGGACCAGCGGGAGGACATTCGGCGGTTCCAAGGAGAATGGGATGAGTATCGCAAGGTATTTGCACACATGATGTTATCGTCAGCCTTTCACAACGGCGAGCCCTAGACCTATATAGATCTCATCCGGGCATCTCGTGAGGTCGCTCGTGCCATTGCCGAAGGTCGGAGGGCATCCTTTAAGCTTCGAGTCAAGCTGACACTACCACAGCTTTTGCAACCGACTTCATTGACTTCCTCAAGGATGAAGGCCCCACCTTTGAGGGGAATGCAAGGCTACTATCAGGTCAGTGGATTCTCAACCATTGGAATTAACCTCAGGATCGCTCTGGTGTTTTATTTGCGCAGAAACTTGAAAAGGACATCACAAACTCACAGAATCTGTCGCAGCGACTTTATGATTTGCAGACCAATGTTACAAGATTCCAGGAGAGGCTCAAGGATTGGTTACAAGGTCGCAAGCAGATCCAACAGCGGATCGAACAGATAGTTCGTGATATCGAAAAGACCAGTCAAGAGATTAAAAGGTTTTGTCTTGTTGGATGTCAATGCTTTTGATTTGCTAACCAATGTGTTGTCGTAGGCTCAACTGCCAGGTGAGTTTGCTATATATCTATATCACACGTCCTTTCGAATGACCGTTTTCCTACCTCAGATGTTTGCGAACTCTGCGAGAACACTGTCACTCAGTGGCGTTGCAGGGGGCGCCCTCGCCATTGGTATTCTCTGCCCTTCGGTGTTGATCGCAGCCGCTGTGTGTAATTACTTTTCTAAACCCCCAAATCCTAACTTGAATCCACAAGAAAATAGAGTGCAGCCATTGCAGCGGGCATCTCAGCGTGGAATGGGAAAGGCATGCAGCAGTCGAAGAAAGAAGTTGATGGTGTCTCCCACCCCCACCCAGCTGAATTCCCTCGCCAACATCTTCCCTTTCTCACAAACAAGTTGGCTTGTCTTGAAAAGCAAAAGGCTGAGTTAGAGGAATGTCAAGTCTCGCTCGCTGGACTGCAAAGGGTCTACACCATCCTTGATCCATTGCAGTCCGACATGGAACTGGTTCGCGAAAAATTGGGAGCGTTCTCGGAAATCTGGTCCTTTGTTGGTCCCCATGCATCAAAAATCCGAGCTATGACAAGCTAACCACTCCAATGATCAGATTCGTGCCGA
The DNA here is from genome assembly GCA_038091255.1 of Tylopilus intermedius. Lineage (NCBI taxonomy): Eukaryota > Fungi > Basidiomycota > Agaricomycetes > Boletales > Boletaceae > Tylopilus > Tylopilus intermedius. The sequence goes on along the minus strand of JBBPOD010001293.1, from coordinate 3,392 downwards.
CCTGGTCGAGATCAGGAGAATCATGGAGACTGCGACGACAGACGAGACGACATCCGTGAGTGTCGAAAGCTACTCCCCTGAGATAACCGTCTCTAAACGATGAAACAGCTGTTCAAGAGGCGAATTGAGACTATCGGTCAGATTTACTTGGCGCTCCGCGATGCGCTCCGCCAATACGGGAGCCGGGTCCACACACACCAAAATTCGCGATGTACAAATAATCCTGTCAAGATTTGTCACACTGCTTTCTGATACTTGGTATCTGTACAGCGGTATTCTAGTTGGGACGAACCATGTCTTCTATATCCAAAAGTTGCTTTGTGTCGCTGAGCCTGAGTGGAAGGAAGCACTGAGTTACAAGCTTCGCGTTGCTCAAAAAGTCTCCGAATTGGCCTTTCCGGCTCAGCGTCCGAGCCGTCCGAGCATCTGATGGATTTTGCGCAGCACTGGCAGGCAGGTGCGGAGCGCACAACCTTGATCACGTAATTCCCTTGCATTGACTCGGATGTAGGGCTCCGCGCCGAGTAGTAGCAAGGGGTCGAAAACCGGGTCGGTGAACTTTGTAGGCTCCGACACTCAAATTGTCACCACGGTCTGGGTGGGAGCCGCTTCGACGAACTTGTGAGGTACATATCTCGAAAAGGCACCGTGAGCTGAGAATACAAAGAATGGTCAGTCAGGTCGACGGGCATTCCGGTGCGTTAGACCCTTTGGATGATGAATTCCACTTGCCCATGTTCGCTTTAGTGGTGGCCAAAAGTACTAAATACAGGTGCTGGTCTTCTTCTGGATTTTGCCACCGATCCTTTACTGTGAGTTGCCCGTATCAGCATTAGGCGCTTTCGTTGTGGCCTACAATGCGTCACCAATGGTGTTTTCGATCCCGCGAAATCATGATACGAGGTATACTCTCTAGCGTTCCTCTCCCACATTGACGGTCGCGTGTGGTATCTTGCGGCCCTGTTTGCTGCATTCTCATCCGCCCTTGTCCACACCTTTCGTAAGTATCCACTTCTCATAGCGCTTTGGTCTGAATCCTTTAGTTTGATGTCCTTGTGTATACCCCACCATCTAAGGAGCGACTCGAGAGGCGCGTGGCGTCCGCTTCCGCCTCATGCAAACTTATCCTGAAGTTTCATGATGGTGGTATACTTTACTCGGGATCATCATGTTGATTTTCGTCCAACCGAGCTCTGGGCGGTTTGCATTGGCTCGTCCCTCGCTGTGTTGATTGGCATGATCCGGGCGATCACGAATCAATAGATTGCCTTGGTCATTGTGTCCGAACTCTTCTATGGTGAGATGGCAAGGTAACGAAGGAGGGCTAAGTTGAATAGGAATCAAAATGCCAACGAACCTATGAGTTGATGTAGCATTGATGTACAATCGGTACAATGATGGAGTCACTTTCTCAATCTGAATAACTCCAATTTTGCGTCGCAATTGACCATAACAGCTCTCCGACAGCCTTGCTGCTTATGCTGCGCGTTCTACCATCCCTCGTGAAACCTGGACCATCCATCCTAAAGATCCTTGCCGCGGTGCCACATATCAATAAGCCAACTAGACGAATATTCCCAGAGTGTTCGGAAAGGGATAGCATATAGCTACCAATCTGATGCCCACACGAATCCCACCCGGCCTCGTCCTTGGGCTCGTCAACTTTCACTTCTACGACCAGTAGAGGAGTATCTTGGGTAGCGAATGGGGTTGCTTTGACCACAACGAAATCGGGGATGTAGATTCGTCCTGAACCAGGAATGACCAAACCGCCGGTGGATGTCATAGAGGTGTCTGCCACCAGGTCGGCTGCAACGCTATCTTCTTCACCCACCGGTAGAGTGCCGTCAATCACAAAGGAGGACTCCGCTTGGATAGACGAAAATGAAATGTCCCCATCTTGCTCATCTCTGATCTTTGATTGAGGTTTGATAAGGAAGCGTTGTTGGTAGGGAAAGTAGTGGGAGAGAAGGGCGTTGTAGGGCCCATACCATGATGCTTCGTAGCGAGGATCTGACTTGGCAGTGTTCTCCAGCCTTCGACGGAGCCACTTCTTCGGGCGCAAAGAGGGATACGATTCGCCTGACATTGAGACGTTGCGCGTGTGCTGCATGCGGACAACATAGTGTCAGTGGTGAAGAGACTGAGATCGGGTTTAAAGCTCACTGATGGATTGGGTCGAATTTTGCGACATTCCAGACATATTTCACCATCGAATTTAAGTATGAGGGACAGGTGGACCTACCACATTGCGAGAACAATGGATCAGTCAGCTCTTTCTAATCCTGATAAGAACAATAGCGCCACAACAAATGACAGGGTGGACACGTTGAGCCGTAAACCACATAACTCAACAATGGGAGAACGAAAGTCCGATGTCAACAGAGCGTACTAACCGAACGCCAGCTGCCACTCGGCAGCAATTGGCTAAAGAGCAATGCACGTGACCTTTGATTCGAGTTGATATAGCCAAGGCGCGTGTCCACGATTTGACCATCAACGTTTCAACCCTACTCTCTTGCGTGAGTCGCCTGCAAGCTGTAGATATCCATGTGCTGACACTCTCGAACCAGGTAATGGTACTCATCATGGGTGGATACCCCATGTCCTGGGCTGACGCGAAAGCCTGGGCATTACGCCATTGGCCAGACATCAACATCTACGACGAAGGCATACTCCCTCTTATCGTTGAAGCCCACCAGATCAAGCTTGGCGGGCGAATGACTTGTATTCCATTCCGTCCGGACGAGTCAAAAAACGAACTCGTCTTTTTCGTCGTCATACACTCTAAACGCGATCCACTATCGACGCCACACAAGTACAGGCAATTTCGCGAGGGCAAGCTTGCGTTGAAGGCCAAAGAATTACTTTTCAGCCATGAAGGAGACAAGGAACTTGCGGAGAAGTCACAGTTCACGACGATCGCAGATCCCTGGAAAGAATGGCCACATGTGAGTCTCTGCTTTCATTCTGAACCGAGTCTGACATACCATGATTAGTACCCTCGAAAGCCATTTACTCCCGCACCGTCTCACGCTTCTGATGGAGACGATACAGATGATTCCGAGCCCGATTCAGAATAAGTGGTACGGAATCTACGTTTCCCATTGAACCACGCCAGTGCAACAATTACTTCGAGAACTCTCGACTACGTTTGGAGTTAAGATAAGTTCTTACGGTGGGAATGGCCTCTGTAACTATACCTGGTTTTGATATGCAAGCCGGCCGTTATGTTGGCTGTAGAAGTGCTGTATGGATTACTTTCGTATTGCACTGAAACTGTAACTACAACTTCTCATATTGCATGGGGATTGGGCTCCAAGCTCCAAGATCCATCCAGCATGATGCATAGACACTTTGGGATGACCGCTGCGACTAGTCGTGAAAACGTG
>JBBPOD010001292.1:0-10498 GCA_038091255.1 Tylopilus intermedius | reverse complement strand
GTTGTGTCACTTACGTCCATGCGCCATGCAGTCGGCAGTTTAGGGGGACGACGGCACTCGTGCTGAGAATCACGCTATCCGAGTCCCCAACTGCCACGCGGTCGACGAAACGGGTTATGTCAAACCGAGCATAGATGATACTTTACGCTACCTGAGGAGATGTCGATTCTTGACAGTAGCACGCGGTCACTGATCAGCGCTTCAGCTTAAAAGATGACGAACTAAATGTGGCGGTGTGTAAATAGGTCCAAACAACACCGACCCCTCGCGACCAACAAGATATCATCTCAGAACACGGATATCTTTGGCTGCACCCCATCATCAATTGTTCCAGTCAGACGGAAACCACAGGTTTACGCGGAGGTGGACCACTCACACGAAGCCGGCTATGTGCGCGTACTGATGCTGCGGGACGACGCACAGCAATGTCCCACCAAGGTTGCCAACCTCGGCCTTGTAACAATGCCCTTAACGACCAGTATAAATGTAGGCTGCATTCACCAGCTCTCATCGTCATCATCATCATTCTCAACCACCTCCGTTCACTGGACTTTCAGGTTGAAATGGACGCTGCTCAATTCAACGCTTGCGTAAGTGCAGATTAGTACCATTTTATCTTGTTTCGCCGACCCGTCCCCTAGGTTTGCGATGTCGTTCAGATGATCCCCCCGCAGAAAATCACGAGCTGTGCGCATATAGCCAAGCTGCTCGGGGAGCCAACCAAAGCCAGGCGTGTCAGTGAAGGTACGTGTCATACCTTGCTATTGACAAGATATCAATGAATTCTTGCAGTCGTCAAGTTCCTCGGACAGACTTCTTCTCCTTTGCCATGGCACCGCGTGATTTCCACCTCGGGGATCATTGCCGACCGTGATGGTCTCGGCCGTGTACAAAGAAGTACGCTCGAGGTCGAGGGTGTCCCTGTCTTTACAGGCACATATGGTGAACCGCGCGTCGAGTTCGCTCAGGCCGGTTGGTTCCCCAAGCATGTGGTTGTTGTCTCGGATATGGACTCGGACGACGAGTGGGGTGCATAATCGGGCCCCGCAGATTTCATCAGATTCGTTCTTTTCTCCCGCCGTCTTTGAATCCCAAACCATTCATCCTAAAGCAGAACATTGCATATGTGCATGACTTGTATTTTTACGGTGTTTCTGGTTTTCTGCAGCATCAAGACGGACTAGTCGCTTTCTTGTTGTTAGTCTATGTAGCTGAGTTTCAAACAAGGTCCAATTTGTACAGCCATGTCAGAGTCCCTCTACGCGTCGTGTGCGCAGGTTCTTGCTCTATGCCAAGGCGTAAAGGACGACTTGCAAGCTCTGCTCGACCCCGTGTCCGGATTCGCGCCCAAACTTCGACAACTATGTCGCGACCAGTGAGCCACACCACCTATACATCTGCCCGTGATCACAGACCGTGGTTCAACCAGGATCGAAGAACTAGAGTGCACCACCACTTCAGACGTGTCTCGGGCGGAGCTGGAGGCGCTACGCATGGAAGCCAACACCTGGGGTCTCTTACAAGCACTCATGCCGTGCGTGGACCCCTCCCTTCCTTTCGTCTGGTTACGAACCCACGCACAGCGCCCGAAAAACAGAGCCGGAGCACCATCTCAACCCTCGTACCGTCCTCATGCAGAACCCGTTCACACCGACGTTGACACTCGCCCAAGTAATCATGCACGCTTCGCCCTTACTCACGGAACTCGTCGTCGTCCGCGAATGGCTCCACGAGACCGCGTTGCCACCACAACATCCCGAAGCCACCACCGGGTACTGGAAATTCACAAAGTATAACGTGATGCAGGCGTTACGCACTGGACAGGGCACAAGGGAGGGGTTCGTGACAGAGTTTGATCCAGACGCGGTGAACAGAGGCGATGGCAGGTCGTTGGCGGCGGACGACGCAGTGAGTGAATAACGCGTTTTCGTCTGGGAACGCGGAGCTGACTCTGTCCTGAACAAGGCGTTTGAAAAAACGTTGACGCAATCGTTGTATTCGTTTGTGCGTGCCGGGAGATTGGACGAGGCGGTACAATTGTGTCGCAAAGCTCATCAGCCGTGGAGAGCTGCGAGTATCCGTGGGTCGTTACTATTCCAGTGGCAAGCAATTGGTAAGCCTTAGAACGCTGGCTTGGCGTGCGTATACTCATGATTTACCAAGCAAACGAACAATGGGAAGAAGGTTTCGAGGACGAAGACGATGCAGAGGGCTGGCAGGGCAACAGACGTCGGAGACTCTGGAAATCGACTTGCGTAAAAGCAGCCCTAAACGTAAAGATCCTCCATTTCCAGTCCTGTGCACCCGTTTCACATCTTCATAGCCCAACTTGCCTGACCCCGAGCGAGTATTATATGCGGCACTCGCACCTACCCCTCAAACATTTAACGTTCTTAAGTCGGCATGTCGAACCTGGGAAGACCACCTATGGGCCCAAATGAGTATACTCTGCGAAGAGAAGCAAACCGCTGAAATGCTCAAGTTGGGTGGTGGCTACTGGGAGGGTGGGCTGGAGGCGCTCCGAGATGTGTCTACTCCAGTGGAAGACACGGACGAAAAAGAGGAAGAAGAGTGGGAGAAGGAAGCAACTACTGCGTTGGAGACCCTGGGTCGCGTCAATGTCGACGACGGGCATGTCATTTGCACCCTCTCCTCTGGTTTCCGTGCTGAGTAACCATCTTGTAGCCCTCCAGCCGATAACGCTTTCCACGTCTCTCAATTAGCGATTATCCTTGACCGGACACACCCGCTGCTGGAGACCTTCGGAGCTGGTTTAAAGGACGGTCTGTATGATCCTGAATCATCAGAGTACGTATTCTCCCCTCGTTCACTGAAATATTATACATTGTTTGCTAGATACCCCACAATGACACGGTTCTTTGCCCACTTGTGTCTCTTCCTGCAAATGATTGATGTCTCGGTACCACCACTGGCCACTCAAGTCATTCTGGAGGCATATCTTCAAGTTCTTGAGGTTAACACCGACCGTTAGTCGATCTAAAATTCGATGATTAATATTTGTTTAGGGTGCTGGTCAGCGAGACCTTATCGCTATGTATGCTGGTGCATTGGGCGATAATGCTGTCGAGCGTTATGCCATGTTCCTTACATCCCTCGATCTTTCCGCTGATATCAAAGAACGAAAACTAGCACTGACACGTGCACGCGAACATGGCCTGGACGTGGATCGCGTTGCTATTGCCACAGCCGAGCGAACGATTGAAAAGGCCTTTGGTGTTCGTATCGTTGGATTGATTCTTTGCATCGTATTGACTTTTGCCATGTCAGTTGCTACCTCAGCTCAAGGGTCCGCTTCCCTCGATCATCGCACTACAAAATCCACCATCGGAGGTGGAGACGTTGCTCCTGCGCTCCATCGAGTGGACAACCTTTATGGAGGCTACTTACGACACTGCCCTCGAACAAGCTACCGTGATATTGCGGTACTTCCTTGGTACGCCTAGCATTCTAACCTCGGTTTGTATCTTATCCTTCTCCAGGTTCTGGACGCGTCGCGTTGGCGCGGGGACTACTGGACATGTTACCGCGTGAACTTGCCTCCATCGACGAACCCGAAGAGCGTGCAACAGAGTACCTGCAGTATAGACAATTCTTCAACGTGTGGGGTCTCCTCGATCGAGTGATAGAATGTCAGTCATTGGAAGCTTCTTTGATGAACAAGGATACTCGGATAGCCTGGTTGAAAGATTACAAGGTGAATAGTGTGCCCCGGTATTCTGTCCAGCTGATGACTCAATTCCACCAGGGTCTTATCGACCAAGCTTATGAGTCGATCGTGAAATTGCTTACTTCTGAATGGATGTTACCAGAACAGAGCAACCCTGCCGGTTAGTGGCTGTCTAATGGTTGCCATCTTTTTGTCTTACAGCCCACGCAGATCGCCGACATCGCGAAATGTCGCGTATCCGACAAATTTACGTACCTGAGCTGATTCTGCGATTGCACATTATGCTCCACTCTTCTAGGGAGCATATACCAAGGTTCGTCTCCATGTTTCTAGCGTCGTCTCTTGTGCTGACGCATGTGATAGGAATCTCAAAGTTGCGCTCGAACTGGTTAACACAGTTGCAGATTCGCGGTACAAGCTCTACGACGACTTCTTGCACCCGGATGGGCGACGGCTTGCGGAGTACCTGGGTGCTGTGAGACGGGTGGTGTTGGCCGGTCTGGAGAGTCGCGGCTCGGATTCGTTCAAGGTTATTTCTTCCTGACCTGTGGATTTGACTAGAGACCGACAACATGGGTATGAGACCGCTGAATCTAAATTTACGATGACCATTTCCCAAGAACAGAACAAGCGAGACGCTATCATTGGTTGTCAATCATATTCAGAAAAGCGTTGTCAAGGCAGGCTAACATGTGACCAGGCGATGTCAAGAATGGACTGCCACCTCACTAAGCGATCCAAGTGGAACTAATAATTGACCTGCAGTCGACAGCGATGTCGTTCTCGTCCACCATGAAATTCCTGGACAAGGTCCTCGACTACGCTGAGCGGCTCCCCGAGGGCATTGAACGTGCCCGCGATCAGATAATCGGTACGTCCAGTAGTGCTTGCGTGATGCCGCATCTCCCTCTAATCACATGCACACTTGGATGATGTACCAGGAATTCTGGATCCTGACCGTGCGTCCTCGACGATCGTTCGCTCTGGAAGTGTTTGATCTGACGGAGATCGGTTGCACGGCAGGTCGCCATGATACCCCAGAAGAGAAACTCAACGACGAGATCCGGGCCAGAATCAATGCCAGCCATCGATTTCAAAGTTTTGCGGACCAGAGACAGGAGAACGCGATAAAGTGGTACGTCGCATGGCTGTCTCCTTCTTTTGTTCCCAGCGCGGTGGGTGCTGAACTCGCACCGCTTTTTGTGTCACATCGGCAAAGGCATATTGATGGGCAGGATTATTTCTGGGCTGTGTCTGAGATACTCGACAGCGCCAAGGACGCGATCTTCATCCTGGTGGGTGTCTCCTTCACTGCAACCTGGAATAACGCTAAAGAACGTGCGCAGGATTGGTGGCTCTCACCAGAGCTGTACCTTCGGTGAGTCAGGGCGTCTCAGCGAATCTGAACGTGTGATGCTTATCTCAGCTCAATAGCCGACCTCCCGCTCAGAATCAGGAATGGCGCCTTGACAGACTGTTGCAGCGCAAAGCCCAACAGGGCGTCAAGATCTACGTCATCGTGTACAAAGAAGTCACCCAAACGATGACTATGGGATCAAAGCACACCAAGGCAAGCAAACGCGGATCGTGTCTCCAGTGCTCGAAGAAGGTGACCAAGTTGATAGGCTGCGTTGGAAGCGCTTCATCCCAACATTGCGTGCATGCGCCATCCCGATCATATCGGTAGCAAAGGTATGTCATGTGATACGCCTGTGTTCCGTCCGTGTTTTCCAAGTTGTCCATCCGTAGACACCGTCGAGTTCTGGTCTCATCATGAAAAGGTTCGTCGTGTCGCCATAGCCACAAACAGGTATTCCGATAACAACGGTTTGCGCGCACAGGTCGTCGTAGTCGACAATCATCTGGCTTGTATTGGAGGATTAGACTTGTGTTTCGGACGCTGGGATACCCACAGTCACCCGTTGTCAGACGTCCACCCCACTGACTTTTCGCGTACCATTTTCCCTGGACAAGACTACAACAATGCTCGATACCTAGATTTCCAGGACGTCGCCGATTATGTCAGTAACATGGTTTCCATTCTAGAAACGCCCCGGATGCCCTGGCATGATGTGAGTCGCTTCCAAGTTGGAAGGCGTGGTTCTTTGGCTGAGTCCGTATCGTAGGTCCACATGACGGCGTGCGGTTCCGTGGTGCTCGATATCTGCCAGCATTTCGTAGAGCGCTGGAATGAGGTCAAACGTCGCAAGGTATGCGTCGAATTTCCGTGTCTTCCCACTAACTTGGAACTCAGTCGTCTCGTCTTAGTACAAAGATGATGGGTACGTAAATGATAAGCAGGGTTCTATTATTCCATTCACCCCTATCACAGGAGGTACGATTGGCTGGCACTCCCCCACAATGTCCAAGTTGCACCCTCTGAGGCTGTTGCTCGTACGTACTATCCGGTGACGCATCTTTCCGTTGAAACGGACAGTTACCTCCTTTTAGGTCACCCTTATCGTGAGCAATGGCACCGAATTGGGAGAGCGTTTAGACAGCGGTTCCATCTGGAGGATGGCGACAGCGTTGAGCCTCCGTATGCGCCGGGACCGCATGGGACATGCCGTGTCCAGGTCGTTCGCAGCGTGTCGGACTGGAGTCACGGTGTCCTCACCGAACGGAGCATTCAGAACGCTTGTAAGTCGGCTCGCCTGCTTGTACCCCACATCCCGTGTACGCCTAAATTCGTCGTTGCTTGCCAGACATTCAATTGATTCACGAAGCCAGCCACTTCATCTATATCGGTAGGTTCCGGTGCCGTTGTTCTCCATTTCGTACTGATGGGCGTAATTACATGCCTCGTGGTGGTCATGTGCCGTGGTCGCCGTCAACAGAGAACCAGTTCTTGTACGTCTAATGCGTTTGTTCTTATTACGCACAGGAGTTTGCTGAGCTGGCACGCCGCTGCATCCAGTATATCGAATACCCGAAATGAAGGTCCAGTGAAGAACCAGATTGCAAAGGCACTGGTAGAGCGTATCCTTGAGGCCGCTCGCGCCGGGGAGAAGTTCAAGGTCAGGGCAGCCCACATAGGGGTGATCAGCGCTGGCTAACGAGTGGGTATCCGCGCCCTGCTCCAGGTCGTCGTCGTCTTCCCGGAGATCCCAGGATTCGCGGGCGACATCAAGAACGAGATTGCTATCAAGACGATCATGGCAGCACAGTATCGGACCATCAACCGAGGTGGCCACAGTATTTACGAGGAGATCCGTCGAGCGGGCTTCGAGCCGTGGGTGTTTCAGGGAGCCATGTTCGCGCGTGCCTGAGGGGGCTCACGATCATCTAGGATGGACTACATTCGCTTCTTTCACTTGCGCTCATATGACCGAATTAATGCGCCACAGTGTGAGTTCTTTCTTGTTAGGGCTTTGCCGTGAGGATGGCTGACGGCTTCCATTGCTGGACAGCCACCCTGATTGCGCACATGGAGAACGCCTCCGGTGTGACGTTCCATGAAGCGCAGATCGCGCTCGCACGTCAGTGGCTTGGCAAGTACCTCTTCGGCAAAGACACCCCCACCGAGGTCTACATCAAACTCCCCAGTGAGGTTGGTGGGGCCGCCGTTTCGGAACAGACGTCTGCGAAAAGGGAGAAGGTGCCTCTTCCTGAGTCTGTTGAAGTTGCCCAAGAGGTTATTGCGCGGTTCGAAGCTGGTGCGCAGGATCTGCGGTCGGACGACCCGGTGGCGGATTCGGTCGCCCACCATGCGTTGCAAGGGAGGGCGTCGCTGCTGGATGAGACGTGGATGGGATCGGAAGAGGAGGAGCTCAACTGGTGCGTGGAGCTGTGTTTGGCGAGTGATGATGGCTAAAGGGAGGAGGCAGTTACGTCTCTGAGCTGCTCTATATCCACAGCAAAGTCATGATCGTGGACGACAGGCGTGTTATTGTGGGGGTTGATTTTACATGCAGCGTATGATCGTGACTAATGATCTGATCTAGATGGGGTCTGCCAACCTCAATGACCGCAGCCAAAAGGTAAGCGCTCGAGTGCGTGCAGTGTTCTGGGCTGACGGGGGGTTGTATAGGGGAATGGTGACTCTGAGATTGCGCTGGTGGTGGAGGATGACGATATGATTGATTCGACGATGGACGGAAGGCCTTACAGGGCTGCACGCTTTGCTGCTTCGTTGAGGCGGCGGTTATACAGGGGTAAGCAGGCAGTGCTGATGGCAAGGCATGGACCTAATCTCGATTACAGAACACCTGGGTCTTATCGAGCCCCAGCCTCCGAGTGACCAGCCGGACTTGTTCATGCGTCCAGCGCCGGTGCCCAATGAGGACGAGACGTACTTGCCCGAGGACGCTGCCGTTGCGGACCCACTTGGGGATGACACGCTGGATCTGTTGTACACCACGGCACGCAGGAACAGGGATATATTTACGGAATTGTTCCGGCCTGTGCCAACGAACTTGGTGCGATCGTGGTCTGGCTATGAGGTGAGTAATCGCGTGCGTGATGTGGGGTGCTGAGTGGCTCACGGAGGGGCAGAATTACGTGCCAAAGGTGAAGATGGGACATGTTGCACCTGGAATTCCACTGCAGCGGGTCAAGGAACGTCTCGCCCAGGTCAAGGGTTCTGTTGTGGAGTGTGCATTGGTGAGCTGTCCTTTATTTCGGGGCTCCGATGAGAGCTGACAAGGGGGTGTCTAGGATTTTTTGATTGATGAGAAGGATTTTGTAGAGGGGATCGATTGGATTGGACTGAACCCTACATTACCAGTGTTCATCTAAGCGAGTATGTACAGTTTCGGGCGTTGTCAGCCTGTTATAGAGTGGAGCTAGCGGAGCTCTGAATTTGGTTGTGATTAACTTGGACTACTGTCTGGCCCTTCTTCCCTCGCTCAGCACCACCGCCGCTACATCGTCGCCGCTCGTCATCGTCCACAACGATGAGCTCGATGAGTGACTATGCGAATGGTCTCAACGACCCGTTTCTCTCCCATCTCGTTGCCCTGCTTTCTACCTACGAACTGTGTCCCATGTCTACCCCACTGCCCCGATACGACGGACCCAGCGACTGGCAGACCGACTCCATTCTCCGGTCTCTCTCCGTCATCGCACGCAGAATGTACACCGCCGAGGACACCCTTGCAACCATAAAGGCCTCCGAGTCCTGGCAAGCCATCGGCCCAGAGACAAAGAAAAGGCGCAGTGTAGGCGACATTCCCATCCCCTACACATCTTCGTCTCAGAAGGACCATGTCACTCCTCTCCCCTCGCAGCCTAGCGCAATGACTACTACCAAGCACTCAAACGCCGCACGCAACGGCTTCTTCTCGAGCAAGCCCGATGCGCCCGCCAATAGCGCCGATGGATCGGCGGATGTCGAGATGTCTGCAGAGGACGCAACGGTGGGCGTCGCTGATGTTGATCGCGCTCCGTCTACTAGACCGATCAACTCTCGCGTCCAGAATATGTCCTTGTCGCTCGACAACATCCCCAAAAACATTGACTATTCTAAACTGCAACGGACCATCTCAAACTCGTCTGCGTCTGCACCGTCCACGTCCCACGCCGAGCACGCGTTTTGCCCCACGTGCGGCAAGATGATCACGGACTCGATGACGATGAGTCGTATCAATGGTAGTTTCAACGGATCGCCGTCTGGTTCACCGCTCGTCGTCCCCCCTGGTCCCCTCGCAGCTGCTGCCTTTGAGAGTGGCATGAGTGCCGTGGAGGAACTCCGTCTACTCAAGGCACAAGTACAGGATGTCGCACGTGTCTGCAATGCCGTCGCCCGTGGGGATTTGTCACAGAAGATCACGGTCCCTGTTCAGGGTGTTGTCATGGTTCAGCTCAAGGACGTCATCAACACGATGGTAGTGTCTGATTGACGAAATGGGTGCTGCATGCTGATTTATGCAATTAGGTGGACAAATTGGGTCAGTTCGCCAAGGAAGTTACTCGGGTCAGTCAGGAAGTCGGTATGGAAGGGTGAGTCCAAATCGGGGGTACCCCTTCTTTTGTTCCGTCGTTGAAAAAACTTTTCTTTTTTAGCAAATTGGGTGGTCAGGCTCTCGTGTTGGACGTCGAAGGCACCTGGCGTGAATTGACGGGCGTCGTCAACAAGTTGGCTGCCAATTTGACGAATCAGGTTCGGAGTATCGCCAGGGTCACGAAAGCTGTCGCATTGGGTGATTTGTCGAAACAAATTGACGTCGATGCTAGGGGAGAGATCTTGGACTTGAAGAATACGGTGAATGGAATGGTCATTCGTCTCCGGGCTTTAGCTGCAGAGGTCACTCGTGTCACATTGGAAGTCGGTTCTCAAGGCAAGTTGGGTGGTCAAGCCCACGTCCCTGATGTCGAAGGTGTTTGGTTCGAATTGGTTCGGAATGTACGTCGCCGAGGTTTCATGAGAGTGTTTGGTGTGTTGATCTCGCCGCAGGTAAATCGGATGTGTTCGAGCTTGACGGATCAAGTCCGGTCTATCGCCAACGTCACAACTGCTGTCGCCAAGGGTGACCTGACCCAGAAGATCGAGATCTCAGTCGAGGGTGAAATGTCGACGTTGAAGGGGACTGTCAACTCTATGGTCGATCAATTGAGCGCGTTCGCCTCTGAAGTCACACGTGTCGCCTTGGAAGTCGGAACCCAGGGTATCTTGGGTGGTCAAGCTCGCGTGGAAGGCGTACAAGGAACTTGGGCAGATTTGACTCGCAATGTCAACGTGAGCATTCACCTCGTGGTGACCATTGGCTAGCCTGATCGCATCTTGCTTCGCAGAAAATGGCTAGCAATTTGACCGATCAAGTGCGGTCCATCTCCGAGGTCACCAAAGCTGTGGCGTTGGGTGATTTGAGT
>JBBPOD010001291.1:0-10499 GCA_038091255.1 Tylopilus intermedius | reverse complement strand
CAGAGAAGGCAGGTGGAGGAAGCGACGCCTCCCTACATAGTAGACGAGCTCATGTGATATGTTGAAGATTAAGAGACTCTTCAGTTGCTCGTAGCAGTACGTGATATCACTTATGCCGTTCTCGTTCATCTGTACAATATTCTGGCAATGCATACTCACAGTCTACTCCCCAATGAGAAGTTCCATACGTCATGGGCATACAGGAAATGGAGGCGCTACCGACTACGCAGTGACTTGCACTGTATTGCGGTGAGTCAGATGAATCTAGCACAGTGGAGGTAATGTCAGGAATACGGTGACAGCAAAATGCCGACAAGGATATCTTGCATCTGAAGCGCAGGACGCGTTTTGGGAAGAGCCACTCAGCGAGCGTTTTTAACGAACACTGACTGGCATCACGGTTCGCAAACGGGTTTGTCACTCGCATTTGGCGCTTTCTCGGAGCCTAGGCTGTCGTAGCAACTTACAGACAGCGGTTTTCTAGACATCGAGTCCATACACCAGCAATATCTCGTTGATCAACGCGTCGGTCAGTGTGCGTCGTGGTCCTTGGTGAACCTGACAAGGAGATATATATTACTCGAGCACACGACGGTCCACTGGCACACTTTATCCCAACATTGCTTGTATGATTGGACACCACCCTAAACGACGCTTCCCAAGCTCGGAAAGTAATTTCGGTGCAAGCGGCGATACCAGTCAGGAAAGCGGCGGTGGCTGGCACGGATCCTGGGTCCATCTTGGAATGGATGACGTTCGGGTAAAATCTGAGTGGCAGTCGCCTTCTAAAGTTCATCGGCCGTGCCGTACACCCAGGCTGGCTAGTGTCAATCGCAGGCGACACATGACTGAGCGTCGGACATGTCCGGACAAGTTGCTCCCGGCCGTTCGGCGTGATGCCACCTTGCGTCCGCTAGCCCCGACGCGAATTTACGGCATGATGCAGACGCTAAGGGCCAGATCGCGTCCGGACCACAGCCTCAGTGAGTGCGTTGTCCTGTTTGCCGTGATTTTGTGTCAGCGGGAGCTTTTCATAAGTAATTCTTCAAGTTCCTCCGAGTCCGAGTCGGGTTAAGTCAGGGTGCTGAAAGTTTCGGTCCGCCAGGCGGCCGGCATGACGTCTTGTAACAGTCAATTCAAGTTTCCTCCTACATCCGCACGCATAAGTAGCCGAGGGGGAGGGTTTGAAAATGTATGCCTAAATTTGGATATATGTTTGCTTAATCATCGAAGTTACCCGCAAATCAACTTGAACTCCGGAAATCGGAAAATCTGGGTCTGTGATCCGACGAAGGTCGAGGTAACCTCGGTTTTCATCTCTAGCCGCATCGCGCCAAGTAAATGATTTCAACGTTTTTCTTCTCGTCATGATATTGTGTTTGAACTTTAGTTTAAGGAAGGGTTCAAGTGAGAGTTTCGAACCGTTGCCTGTCAATGCTTTCTCTAAATGAGCGCATCCGAGTCACCGTGACCACATGCTGTAGAACTTCATTCATTTGATGCGAACACAATCTAGCAAATGGCCGAACAGCACACACACATAATACTTTCGATGAGTCGTTGCCCAACCGGTAAGCTCAGGCTCAGGCTCAAAGCGTCGATTCAAATTGGGCACTGACTAAGTATCCAGGATAATGATTCGCCCGCCTACTCACTAACATACCAACCTTGCTTCCGAGCCCGGCTCACCGATGCCGGTACATAGTAGGCTTGGCTTTATGACGTGATTTGCATTCTTCGCGTCATGGTATCCTGATGCGAATTTCTCAGCAAGAAGATTTGCTTTAACCCCAGGAGGAATAGCCCAGTAACTTGTCGCGTATAAAAGGCGAGGATCTAATACCAGTGACTCCAGCAAACGCCTTTCGTCTCGCCTTCCTCCTACAAGTTAACACAACCCGGTCATGTTTACCTACCTCACCACCCTTCTTCCCATTGCCGCCCTCGTCGCAGCCGCCGCTGCTGTACCGACCGAACTCGAGGCTCGTGATGCCATTGTCTGCCCTTCAGGCGGAACGGCGTATTGCTGCGACCACCAGATTGACGTAAGAAATCTCACTCTTTCCCAGTTATGATAGGGACTCAACGTCTCATTTTTCGTAGCCCGACACAAATGTCACGGGCTACATTGGCTACGACCTTACAATCGGCGACCAGCTTACTTGCAAGGTCTATGAAGACACGTGCGATGTTCAGGCCGCGTGCTGCGAGACTGTAGTTGTAAGTTTGCTCCCCCCATGGTTTGCTTCGGTGGTGATTTGTACTAACAGCATGACAATCCTTCTTTCCCTCACCATAGGAAGACGTGGCTCGCTGCTCACCCTACGCCGTCGACGAGTAAAAATGATATCGGGTACACCTCCCACCACGTTCTCGTGCTCTCTATACCAAACATTGTTCGAGATGGGCGTTGCCATGTGTCGTTTGAGTGGGTGGAACTCATAACAGTGACTCGAATACTCTTAGGCTGGAAATCGATCTCGTATTACTCATTTTAGTGATCTCCCTCAGTACGGAATGGCTCGGCGTGATGAGTAATTTTTGAATGAAAGTAAGTGTTTTCCAAACTTCTGGCATGTCTCCACAGAGGGGAAGAGGGACCTCTGCAACTGCACGTTATTTAATCGGCTGTGTGGTGAGGGCATCTGTTAAACAATTAAAATTTTTCGTCCGACTTGATGAATGCTAGGATTATCCCGGGCATTGCTGTCATACCAGTGAATGACCGAAAGGAGGCATTGAGGTGACCGGGAAGCGAGTCGGGGTCACTGGAACCGGTGCAAGCACATGCAAGCGATTCAAGAAAGCGGACCAAAAGTGTATTTCCTCTAGCTCATACCTTCGCAGTGGTATCAGTGACTTCGACCCGGGCCAGGTGGCACATCCGACCATCTTTTAACGGACACCAAACATAGTGCTGTTGATGGGCCAATGTAGCGTGACCAAGCAAGTACAGAATCATTTCAAGCAGCTGTACTTCGACGGTCTATGGGGGTCCCGAACGAGAATATTTCGCGACCGCTGTTCAGCGATAGTGAAGAGGCAAATTTGAGAGGCTGTGGGATTTGGCGACGTCAACTTTTGGAGTGCGTCTATGGCTATGGGAACAACAAACCCAGCACCACTAACGCGGTTAGAATTGTAGCGTGCAACTACCAGGATATGCTCTTGGACAGGGCCAGCAATGAGGTAGCGTATGCCTTTTGGAGGAAAAAGGTAGGCCAACGGATGAAGGATCCTACGAAACGCGTCATTTCAGCGCCAGAAGTAGCACCCCACTCGTTCGGTACCAAACGCCCGTCTTTGGAGCAGCATTTTTACGAGACATTCAACCAAGATAATGTCGACCTAGTTGATCTCCGGGCAACGCCCATCGTGGAGATACACGAAAATGGTGTCAAAACGGTGGGCAAGGAGTACGAGTCGGATGTGCTCGTCTTTGCAACTGGTGCGGACTGCTGAGTTATGGCGACATACTGAGTTGAAATGTCGTTATATGCTAGGCTTTGGTACCCACGTGGGCGCGTTCAACGTTGTTGGCTTGCGTGGCAAGACGGTCAAAGACCACTAGGGAAGGATGGCGTGGTGACCTGGCAAGTGCCGAGTCTGAGTAGTGGTTCCGACCCTCGGTTTACCAAAAAAAAGTGCAGTCTTGGACTGACGGTCGACAAATTTCCGAACCTGTTTACCGTGCACGGTCCCCAAGGACCGACATCATTTGCTAACGCACCGACCAGTGCGGAGCTTCGAGGCTAATGGATCCTCAAGACGATTGCGTACATGGTATCACCAAGTTTTTGCCGACGATGAATGCTGCGTTAAAATTGAAGAAACATGATGATTCGTGTAATGTGACTGTGCTTCCACCGGCAGATGGTTGGTACATGGGCGCCAATGTTCCGAGAGAGAAGCGTGAGCCATACTCCGGAGGTCTCGCAGCCTATTATGACAAAGATTGAGCGTGGATATCCTGGGTTCCTGAGAGAAGCATTGAATTGAATGGGGCGTGACCCGAGATATGAGTGGTCAGAAGTGTATACCTATGAAGGTCGTAGACTACTACTAGTAGTCTTGGCAAGTATTGGCTTCCGCGATAAGGAACCCAGAATGTCTAGCTGGCACGCGAACATACCTCTTCGAGGTGCTTCTCTCCGCTCTCGATTCCGCCACTCGCGCTGAGCACGTCGCGAAGTGGTTGGGATTCGAACTCCACACCAACCCGAACAGCCCTTGGAGCCGGTTATGGTCCTACCCCCGTGCCAACCGCAGAAGAAGCAGTGTTGCAGGGGACGACGTCTCTTTTCCTTAAAGTACGCGCAGTGCGGAGTGAACGTGGTGGGATGTTGGGTCCGTGAGAGAACTGGTGGCAGTTGGTGAGACCATGCCACGAGGATGCGGTACGATATCACATGTACCCACCAAGCCATGAGGCCTTGAGGGATCAGGCAAGTCCAGGACTTTGGGGGGTACCAGTGCGTTACAAAACTCGTCTTGATGGGGCTGAATCTGAAACAAGTCCGTCCAAAAGAGGCAAGCAGACAGCCATCTCTACTGGCAGTCTGGTTCAGTGCCACCATCAAGCTTATCCTCCTAGTCCCTTTTCGTCGCGCGCGCTCGGGTAATAATAATTTCTCCGATGAACTTGGGGGATATAAGCAGGCATCGTCCTGAAGAAAAAAGGTGGGGATCAACTCTCAGTCACCTCGCCCTCGGAAAACCACACCAAAGACCCCCATTATAACCCACGTCCATGGCGACAGACGAAGAGTCTTATGACGCCATCATCATCGGCGCAGGCTTTGGTGGCATTCAACAGCTGATCAACCTACGTCAACTGGGGTTGCGTTGCATGGTCATCGATGCAGGGTCCGACTTTGGAGGGACCTGGCACTGGAACAAATACCCCGGAGCGCGCGTTGACATTTTCGTTCCCAACTACGGCTTGGCCATCCCCGAGATTTGGAAGGAATGGATATGGACGGAGAAGTACCCGGGATGTAAAGAACTGCAAGCGTGCGTGTCCAATTTCTGTGAAATGTAACACAATGTTCCGTACTTACCACTGTCCGACGGGTAGCTATTTCGCGTACGTGGGGGATAAGCTGAACCTGCGCCCATATTGCCGGTTTGGCACGGTTGTGAAACAAGCACATTGGGACGATCAGTCACACTTGTGGCATGTCACCGCCGAGGGCAAGGATGGCGTCCTCAAGGCTTGCGCACGTTACTTAATCCCTTGCCTGGTGAGGTCGCCCAACGTTGTAGTCTGACCTGATAATGACAGGATCAGCCAGGGCTTTGCATCAAAGCCTTATGTACCCAACATCAAAGGACGCGAGACGTTCAAAGGACATTATTGTCACACAAGCCGATGGCCAAAAGAGGGCATTGAAGTGACTGGAAAGCGAGTTGGGGTCATTGGTACTGGCGCAAGCGGCGTGCAAGTGATCCAAGAGATCGGACCACAGGTACGCTGCTTTTGACCCCATATCTGGAATAAAACATCTCTGAGTACTTTCAACTTGGAACAGGTGGCACATCTAACCGTCTTCCAACGCACGCCGAACACTGCGTTGCCGATGGGCCAGTACAGTATGACCAAGCAAGTCCAGAACCATTTCAAGCCACTGTACGAGGAACTGTACAAGAAGGCGGATATGACCTTCCATGGGATCCCGACCGAGAATATTCTGCGACCGCTGTTCAGCGACAGTGAAAAGGAACGGGAGGCGAACTTTGAGAGACTGTGGGACCTGGGCGGGTTTAGCTTCTGGCGTGCGTCACTAACAGCACTATCAAGTCAGCTCCTCTGACTCGTCCACAATGGTAGTGAGCAATTACCAGGATATCCTCCTTGACAAGGCCAGCAACGAGGTAGCTTATGCGTTCTGGAGAAAAAAAGTAGGCGAACGCATCAGGGACCCCAAGAAACGTGCCATATTGGCGCCAGAAGTGGCTGTCCATCCGTTTGGTTCCAAACGCCCGTCATTGGAGCAATGCTTCTACGAGACATTCAATCAAGACAATGTCGACATAGTTGACATCAAAG
The DNA here is from genome assembly GCA_038091255.1 of Tylopilus intermedius. Lineage (NCBI taxonomy): Eukaryota > Fungi > Basidiomycota > Agaricomycetes > Boletales > Boletaceae > Tylopilus > Tylopilus intermedius. The sequence continues at coordinate 4,450 of JBBPOD010001291.1, read as the reverse complement.
CGATCCCCATTCTAGAGATTTACGAACATGGCGTCAAAGCTGCCGACAAAGAATACGAGCTGGACGTACTCATCTTTGCAACCGGTAAACGCGACTGAGGCTGAGTGGTATATCGACTGACTACCGTGATTGGGCAGGCTTCGATAGTTACGTGGGCGGCTTCCTCGACATTGATCTGCGCGGCTTGAATGGAGAGACGATCCAAGATCACTGGAAAGACGGTGTGACGACCTAGTGAGCACCTAGCCGCATTTTCGAGCTAGAGCTTACCCACACACGTCCAGTCTCGGGCTGACGATCGATAATTTCCCGAATCTGTTTTTCGTGTATGGACCACAAGGACCGACGGCATTTTGTAACGCACCCACTTGTGCGGAACTTCAAGGTGCATGGATTCTTAAAACGATTGCATACCTTCAGGAGCACGGGATCACCAAGTTTACACCAACGACGAGCGCTGCGTTGAAGTTCAAGAAACGCGTGGAGGATCTGTGTAATTACACGATGCTTCCGCTGGCAGACAGTTGGTACATGGGTGCTAACATCCCTGGAAAGAAGCGTGAGGCGTATAACTACGCAGGTGGTGTCCCAGCGTATAAAGAGGAAATTATGGCAGAGATTGAGCGCGGGTATCCAGGTTTCCTGCGGGGAGCCCACTGAGCTGAACCGGGTGGACTTTAATGTCTGTTGGTGAGATCTCGGGAGAGTGTACTAAATGCGGATCAGCAACTGTGTATTACTAGTGCAGCTTGGAGTTGAGAGTTATGCATGATGGTGTGATAGAGCCTGAGACTGTGACATGTCTGTTGCCAATTCAGTATTTTGTCATGTCTGACAGTAATTTAATCAATCATTGACCAGAATGAAAAAACCAGCTGGCATGAAATTCACGAGGTCGAGCTCCTAACTGTATCTATAATACAAATATTACATGATCGTATCTCCGAGTTCACTGGTCAGAAAGACCCTCTTTGGACCGGAGTCACTGGAAATTGTGCTTGGAAACGATATCGTAAAACTGGCGACCGTGCAGCTCTGCGATCTCGAGCTCGAGGGCGCTGGGCTGGCGGCTGCCATCTGCGCCTGCAAAGGCACCCGCACCCCAAGGCGATCCTAAAACACGCGTTCGATGTGAGGCTCTCGCTGGTGAAGGTAGGAGGAGGGGACATACCACCGCGAGCCTCGGATACGTTGGAGAGCTGGGGAAACGCGCGGCTGTAGCCAAATGGAACGTAGACGATGCCATGGTGGGCGAGCGTCGAGAGCGAGTTGATGACGGTCGCTTCCTGTCCACCACCTGGTGTACCCGTAGAGACGAACACGCCCGCAAACTTGCCTGCCAGGGCACCTTTGCCCCAGAGCCCGCCAGTCGCGTCCCAAAAGGCCTGATTGTCCGTGAGATTAGGCAAGTGCATCAACAAGATCCTGATGAAGAGACTTGCCTTCCACTGTGCAGGGAAGTTACCGTAACGAGTCGGGATACCAAGAAGATACGCATCGAATTGCGTCAATTGATCGACAGAGATGGTGGGGTAGTCTGGTTTCGGTGGGGCGTGCATCTTGGTGAGGACCTCGGCAGGGAGGGTCTCTGGGATTCTGGATGTGGAAAGGTGAGATGAGTGCTGAAGAGAATCAAATGAATGGGCGTACTGGTAGATGGTGGCAGCTCCGCCGGCCGCGACAACACCTTGCTTGACGGATTCAGCGACTGTGTCGAACAATGAGAGTTAGAGACTGAAGAAGACATGTCATTTGGGAATAGAGTCCACTCACGTTTGGCGATATGGCCGTACATGCTGTAGATGATGATGGCGACTCTTGGCGAAGACATGTTGAACTAGAGACGAGAGGTATGCAGATGTGAAAGAGGTGGATTCAGATCAATGTTGGAAACCATTGAGGGCAGAATGGTTGGTATTTGTACTATCGCGAGTCCGATTCGGAGAATTGAAATTGTATGTCATCAGGAGGTGGCGGCAGCGTAGCAATACCCGGTCTGGCAATAGGAATGACACGCTGATATGCCTGGCGCAATGCGATCACCATAAGCATGGACAAAAACGTCTATGCAATACTCACGAGAATTAGCGCTGTCAAGTTGGTACACCAAGCGGCCAGTGTGCATCATGTCACCACGATGTCATGCGATGACACAATCAACGTTCATCGGAAATTCGTGTTGAATGACGCATTCTCTTAGTGTCGGTCCGAGTCGTCGGACTTGCACGCTCCTTCGTTTGAAATTACTGCAGAACGCTAGTACTTGGCGGACGCGGTGGTGTCGTCCCACTGTAACGGCGCGAGGCTGTTCGTGTGCTTTTTGCTTATCAGGACCACCTTGAGCCCGCACCATCAAAGTACGGCAGACAGAACAAAACACCTGGGCATCCTTAGCCTTGCTAGGAAAGGTAGTTCGGCGTTGCAGGGCGATCGAGGGAAAGGCTGGGAAAGAGGACTACATACATATTTCAATTGTGTTTCAACGTTCCGAATGTACCGTGACGGTGACTAGTCAGCTGCGTCGTCATGACACAACTCCCGCCCGATCGGGTGTGGCATTCCCATATGCCAGCTATCATGGGAGAAAGTTTCCAATTTCGTCGCCCATACTTGTTCCTAGTCATACTTGAGTTTCAACTACATAACGAACTGCTAGGATGGAGCATCGAAAAAAGAAGTCTAACTCTAGTATCCCAATACCGAGAGGCGCAACTCTGTCAGATTGCATTACGAGTCCCATTGCACATTGGCGTTTAGCTATATTGGATTAGAATATTTTGGTGTGTGCCCGAATCCTTGAGTTGATCAAAACTTAAACTTGGCGACAGTCTCCCAGAACTTGAGGCCTTGGCGCCTCGCGAGCTCATTCTCGAGTGCGGTAGGCTGACGAGTGCCAGTCGGACCTGCAAACGTGCCTGCACCCCAAGGCGACCCTATCACGCACATCAGACGCCTTCGTCGCGGAGAAAGAAGGTTCACAAACGCACCACCCCGGACTTCATCCATATTATTGAGGATGTCAAAAGTCCCGCTGTAGCCAAGAGGAACAAAGCAGATGCCATGGTGGGTAAGAGTAGATAGGGAGCTCATAACGGTCGCTTCCTGACCGCCTCCCGGCGAGGTCGTAGAGACGAACACGCCAGCAAACTTGCCCGCGAGTGCACCCTTGGCCCAAAGCCCGCCAGTCGCGTCCCAAAACGCCTACGCGATACATGCTTATAATTAGCTCTCGAAAACGAGGAAACGGATCAACAGTATGCGCACCTTCCACTGGGCAGGGAAGTTGCCGTAACGAGTAGGGATACCGAAGATGTACGCATCGAACTTGGGAAGCTCGGCGGGGGTGAAGATTGGGTAGTCGGGTTTAGGGGGCGCATGCATTTTGGCAAGCACCTCGTCAGGGAGGGTCTCTTTGATCCTGAAACAAAAGTCAATCAGCACGCGGCGACAAGCAAGTACAAGAGACACACTGATAGATATTGGCCGACCCGCCAGCATCCACGATGCCTTGTCTGACGGACTCTGCCACTAGGTAGTCATGGTGGTCAGGGGTAGATTGAATTGAGACGAGATGGGAGCCTCACGCTTGGCGATGTGGCCGAACATCGAATAGATGACGATGGCGACTTTAGGAGAAGACATGGTTGCGAGCAGGTACTGAGGACACGTTAGAGAGAGTGCGTCGATTTCTGACGAAAGGTGGGCTATTTGTGCGGTCGCGGCCGCTGTGCTTGAAAATTGGAGTTTTTAGGGGACGTGGATATGTCATCCAATGAGACTCGTCATCAACCACGGGCTCTTGCCTGAAGTGGAAGAGAGGGCTCACGGACGGTACTGTCGTCTTGACGCTGACCAACATCAACCGTCACTACTGCTGCTGCTGCGTGTTGCGGAGAGACTAGAACGGATATATCAAAGCTTCTTTACCTTTGGGCGGCCACTGCTGCGAGAACTACGCCACCAGATAGCAGAGCACGTCGGCCACCGCAACCGCCCTGACGGCACTACCTTCCATCCAGGACACTGGAACGAAGTTCAATTGGTGTACCTTTATGTCGCTGCTTGATAAACCCTTAGAAATCTCGAGAACGCACAGTCTGTTTTAGAAAATGCTGAATCATGACTGACCATGGCGCCATTCCATGTCGTCTGCTATTGGTGGTCGCGCTGCTGAGCTACTTTTATCCACTTCATTTTTATCTCAGTGAGTCATAACCGGAAAAGGAAGAATATCTTCATGCTGGAACTTGCCTAAAGCTTGCCGGCGTTTTCTCAGGACGGCATTGAAAACGTCCAGCAGAGCCGTCGGTTCAGTAGTACATATCTTGAGCCCGGGCCCCGATGATCGATGTTATTGGCTAGGATAAGTTTTCGGCGTTGTGGTGGATCCTATGCGTTCCTGACAAAACAAAGGAGGCCGAGTACTTTGCTTCTAAAGCATCCGTGATAT
>JBBPOD010001290.1:0-10500 GCA_038091255.1 Tylopilus intermedius | reverse complement strand
TTGGCTCGTTTCGAGCGCCTCGGCGAGGACAACGACCTCGAGGACGCCATTTCTATATTCTCTCGCGCTGCGTCAGCCCCAATTGGCTCCATCACTTATCGTTTTCGCGCTTCACAGCAATGGATATCATGTGCCCACCGTATTAGACACCATTCTCTCCTCCATGCATATTCCGTTGCTCTCCGCCTCATTCCTCAACTTGCATGGATCGGCCTTTCTCTTACCCACCGTTACGAACAGCTGACCTGGGCCGCCAATATTGTCCGGGAAGCAGCCGCTGCTGCCCTAGATGCCGGATTCCCGATACTTGCAGTCGAGTGGCTTGAGCAAGGGCGTTCCATTGTTTGGGGGGAACTCTTTCTACTTCGCAGCTCGTATGAAGAATTGTCGGCCGCTCATCCAGATCATGCGCGTAGACTGCGCGAACTCTCTACCGAGTTAGACCAAACAAGCGCTAATCGCGACATTTCGTCAAAACAGACTGGGACATCTCAAACGATAGCGTCGTCGCGCCAACTGGCGGATAAGCAACGTAGGCTCGCCATCGAGCGAGATAAACTACTCCAGGTCATTCGGCGCTTGCCAGGCTTCGAGCAATTTCTGCGTCGTAAACGGTTCTCTCAGCTCCGCGCTGCAGCCCACGCTGGACCAGTTGTTATCCTTAACGCTGCAGAATTACGGAGCGATGCGCTGATTGTACTTGCCGATATGGACCACGTTATTCATGTCCCGCTTACCAAATTCACCTACAAACAATCCGCTGGTCTTCATCATATCATGAAGGATTTCGTTCGTGAAGCAAGGGTTGGAGAAAGGGCAACGCTACCCAGCTTCACCTGGGGGTATATTTTATCCTCCTTGTGGACGAACGTTGTTAGACCGGTTTTGGATGCTGTCGCTTTCTCAGTATGTGTAGTTGCTTGAATTCAAATCTAATTCGTTTACTTATGTTGCGGAACAGGAACCCAGAGACTTGTCGCGCATTTTCTGGTGTCCTACTGGTCCTTTCACGTTTCTGCCCATCCATGCGGCTGGTTTATATGGCATCCAGTACTCGCGACCTGGCCATAAACTATCCGATTTTCATATATCATCCTACGTCCCTACTCTCAACATTCTCGCTCTGTCACCCGAGCCCAGTCCTTGTACGGTGCCCATCAACGACCTCCGAATTCTCGCAGTCCGTCAGCCACCTTCAGACGGCCTTCATCCGTTGTCGGGCGTGGGCCCCGAGCTGGAACACATCCAAAAAGTGATCGGGAAATATCCTGCGGCACAAACAATCTTTGTGGAGTCATCTCAAGGTACGGTGGAGGAAGTACTCGGGTTGATGAAGGATGCAGACTGGGTCCATTTTGCGTGTCACGGTGTCCAAGATGCCGCAGACCCGACCCAGAGTGGGCTTTGTCTCGCAAATGAACGCCGTTTGGCGCTCCGTGACATTATCACCCTGAAGCGGCCCGGCGGTGGTTTTGCCTTTCTCTCCGCATGTGAGACGGCTAAAGGGGACGTGCTTCTCTCGGAGGAGGCGACGCATATCGCTGCTGGGATGTTGTTTGCGGGCTACGGAGGGGTCGTGGGTACGATGTGGACGATCAGCGATCGACTCGCGCCAGAGGTCGCCAAGAACGTGTATGAATATCTGTTTCGGGATGGCAAGCGGCCAGACTGCCGTGATGCGGCACGGGCGTTGCACGAAGCGGTTGGACGTGCTCGACGCGAGGGCGCGTCGTTCAGCAATTGGATTCCGTTCATTCATCTCGGCCTTTAACTGTTCAATCTGGTGTTCACATGCGCTCTCGTTTGGAATCTTTTACCCTCACAGTATTCTCGGGCCCTGGGTCGACTTTTCAGTGTCTTTATGTAGTCTTGACGTGGAATTGTATTCTGTGTACACTAGTCCTCACTCACTCAGATTGATCTTTGTGATGGGATTGGAAGTTGGGCCCGGTGGCTCAGAGACTTTCCAGCAAGGTGATACTATTGGAGCTTCCAGAACGTACTCTTCAATGGCAGTGTGGCGCGCTTGAAGTCCGCGTTTTCGCTTGTTCACTGCTTTCTTTCTTATCATACGTGTAGTCATTGCAGTTTCTCACTTCATAGATGTAGCTTTGAAGTGTCAATACCCGCGCCATCGAGCTCAGATTTTGTCAATAGAATATGGTATAGTTGCCTTACCGTCCACTAAAACGATCTGTACGAGAACACAGTACTCCTCCGTCTGCCCAACTAGTCCAGTTCTATTGAAGGTATCATGTACGACCCAGGAATATGAAGCAGCGACTTTCAATTTCAGCATTCTCATTCCAGCAAATCACTTTGGTCAGCACTGAGAATAAGCCTCGTCCAAAAGCGAATCTGCTCCAAGAATCCCTCTGCTCGGTTAGCTGTCATTGAGATGAAAATGAGTATCCCAGCTCAGGAGGCGCAAACATGTTTCAAACCTTCGTTAATGGTGTGCTCCCCATTATAAGAGTCGGAAACACCCTGATGATTATATCGAAAGATGTGCTTGGTGAGGTTCCAGTAATGTGCCGTGTCTGGGTCAACGCAGGCATGGCTCAGCATCTTCATCTCCACATAACATGCTCTGCTTACCTGTATTACCTACGACATGGCTCATCAGTAAAATTGTACAGCAGCCCGAATAGACAAACGCACCAACGGAGAGCCCGGGTGAGACGATGGCGGATCTTGGAAGCCCATCTGTGCGGAGATGGGTCTGTAGTGTCGATCTAATCGTCCCTGACAACAGCTCGTAAGGTCCACTTCCGGTTGTGGGCGCCACAGGTGCTGGCTCAAGAGAGGTGTTGAACGCATCAGAGAGGCGTACGGTTCCCCAAGAAGAACCCTCGGACCCCACTGCCTTTCCGAAAACGACAAGGGTCATGTTGTGTTTCGCGGCAACTGGGAGCGTGGTATTGGCAACACGGGCGACCACTTCAGCACGCGAGCTGTAATCAGCAATACGATAGTTTCCTATAGCCCACGCAGCTTCAGGGAGGGCATTCACTTTCACACCCCCACCGACGAGATCTGTCACTAGAAATCAGGTAAATCTCAACACGTGCCCAAGTAAACGTACCAATCGCCTGAGTTGTTCCAGTCATAGCGAAGAACTCAGGGTCAAATTCTGCGAGGCGCTTTTCGAGCTCCCACAACTTTGCATCGCTGGTCCGTGATTGCCGCACAAGCCTGCTCAATGACGTTGGGAAGCCTGGATCATATTTCGCGCGACATTCCAGACTCTGGTAGTATGTCCTTCCCCGAATCAACTTAGCCTCAAGTGGATGAGCCTCTAGCTCCGTAATAATGTTAGCCAAGATACCGATTCCCTGTGAGTGCAAGCCGCTGGCAATGAATAAAAGGCGAAGAAGATATCGGGCTACTTACAGTATGCTTTGGGGGTTTGCTGGAATGCCCACCGGGGGTTGCTACGTCCACACGAACGTCCAGGTATCCCTTCTCGGCAACCGACGGACTAGCGAATATTGTCCCATTCAGGTTTTTCCATCCATCTGTCGTCCACACGTGAGCGTATGGTCGGGCAATCGCCAAGATGATCTTTAAACGTACCACCTTCATCGACGAGCATGGCTAACGAGTTCTGCCCATAGGTGCGAAGAAGATATTTTCCAATCTCACGTGCCTTCAAACGACTTGAGCGCAAAGCAGACCTGGAGGGAAACCCGAACGCACCATGCTTCCCTCACTTTCCTCGTCACTACCAAAGGCTAAGAGGACAGTGCGAGACGGTTTGAACCCATGTTCTAATAGTGATTCGATAGCAGTGCTTCAGAGTAACCACGTAAATCATCGTATAATAAACAGTCTTATGAACTTACAGGATTCCGATGACACCTGGTTTATCGTCACAGCTTCCTCTGCCCCAAATCCATTGCCCGTCATAAAACCCGGAATACGGTGGGTTGATCCATTCATCGCGCGTCGCCTGATCGACAGGCACAACGTCCATGTGACCAGTCAACATCAGAGGCTTGACGTTTTCCGTTCCCTTCCATTCATACACCAAACCATAGGTATTCACTTTGGTACGTGTTAGGGTTGCATGACTGGAAGAGAACATGTCAAGCATACCAACTTAGTGTCAGGTCAACACTTACACTCTCGGGAAACGTGCTTCGAGGTAGTCGTGAAACTTTCCAAAGATTTCCCACCGAGGATCTTTGGACGGGAGTCCAAGGTCGTCGTAAGACACCGTGCTAATGTGCATGTACGTGCTCGCAAGTCAATCCGAAAGATAGGAGAAAAGAAAAAGGCTCACGGGATACGGATAGCGTCCCCCAGGGACTCGTAGGCTTTGAGCTTGAACTCGTTTGAACCAAACTCTTTGTCGAGGCTTGTCAACAAAGCCTGGTGCCCTGCAGGAGGGAGCGCTTCGACTTGAGGACAGAGGTCGTCGATACCAACGACGTTTTCGGTATCTTGTCCTTGGAATAGGCCTGGGAAGGACAGGAAGCGTCGTGCCAGGAGGACGAGGCTGAGGAGAGCCGCGAATTTCAAAATTTTGCAGTACGTTGTAACCGGCTGCGAGTCGGACTTGAGTGGGAACGATTGATCAACCAGACCTCGCTCGCAGTCAACCTTGTCAGCCGATACCGCAAGGTCAACACCGTGTGACGAGAGCTTGTTGATCGGGGGTGCTTGACGGCTTGGCTGACCACCGGCTGATGCAGCCATTCTACGGAAAAGAGAGCAGAGCTGCCTATCAGTAGAACGCATTAAGATCAAGAAAGGACAGTTGCTCGTTCTCGTGGAAAGGGCTCGTCGGGGAACAATTCCACATGCATTGTAAACGGTACAGTTGCTTGTGGGAACCGAACAAATGTTATCCGGCTAATCTTTAAGTTCGGGTGCAAATACAAAGTCATTGTAAAGCCATTGACAGGCCATTGACATGATAGGGGGCAACATAGTAGAAACGCTGTAGTCGGACGTTACTGTAAACGGAATTCTGCTGAATCCGAACTGCATCGATTTACATGCGTGACCGCAAGAACGGCAGCCTAAACTTTCAAATATCGAGGTTTACCTCATCCCATGACTAACCGAAGGGAGTTTAATAGAGCTTTGGAGTCCGACCCGGAGAATCTCTCCGCAGGATCCCATGAGCCTCTTCAACTCACGACCCCTGCCCAACTCCAGGCTGCTTCTTCCGTTCGCCTCGATGCATAAACTCCCAACACACATTCCCAGGTTCGACGCCCAATATCCCCTGCACCTCCTCTCTCCCCAATGCACACAGCTCGCGCACGCTCCCCACTTTGCTCATCACGTACTTGGCGTTCTTAGCCGTCACACCCGGGATACACCGCAAGAGCTCTTCTGCGGCCGCGTTCACACCTGCGCCGACGTCTGGATCCTCCTCGGCCCCGATCGCGATCGCGCGCGATGGGTCGGGCTCGGGGCTGTTCGCTTTGAGGTCATTGAAGATGTCTACCGTTGCGTAGGGTGAGGACGACCAGAGGATTCGTACGCGAGGAAAGTGGAGCGTGAGCAGGACGAGTTTGGACTGGATCGAGGGCGGGCCGCGCTCGGGCTCGTTAGGACCCGCAGCCTTCTTGCCTGAGTGCTTAGCCGAGTGCTGGACAAATGCCCTGGCTCTCTCTGAGACCGCCTGTATGTGATCATCAGATTGTGCAGGTAGGACGAGTGCACAGGGCGGACCTCGAGTGAAAACGCCTTGTTTTCTTCGAATTCAATGAGTAGGACGGGCTGCTTGTAGTGCACGGACATGAGTTCACATTGTGTATACCTGAGGAGAGGTTGGATTAAGGAGTGGACACCAGGAGACCGACAACTTACAGCCGCCCACTGTTGAAACTCGAAATCAAGTCTGGTATGCTTTTCCTTTCGACACAGATATCTGGCGTAAGAACGTAGTCGCCAACAGTCAGGGTCGCAGGGATAACTAAGAGATCCGATGCATGAAGCAATGACGGAAGGGTCGATCGGAACTCCCGCATGTCGACGATAACCTAAAACGATTGTCAGCTTCGAGAAGGTTATCAAGAAAATTGCTGACAAACCTGGGAAGCTAGTGTGCTCAGCTCCTTTCGCCCACCTGCTAGACGGGAGCTAATCGACTTGATGATTTGTTCTCCTGTTTTCGTTCCAAGTCTTTTATCCTCGTAAATAGGTAGCAGCATCGACTACATCGAAAGATGAGCAGGGCGAGCAAGGTGTGCATGAACAAGATATACGCACGCCACGCTCCTTGATAAGACGTTCAAATGACTCCTTTTCCCGTCTGAGCCCCGCCAGATACTTGTGCTCCTCGCAACTCAGCTGATACACCATAAAGTAGACCCGCACACCCAAGCCCGGGCTAGAATTACGGTATACTTCAATGCGACGCACAAACTCGAGGCTGGGCTCGAACATGACAATGAACTTGGGTCGCACCTCCGCCAAGACCTGGTCATCCGTATCATCGGAATAGGCACGTACGACCACAGTCTGTTGTGGCGGAAGTATACCATAATGCGTGTCGAAGTGGGCGTCGAGTTGACTCGCGAGGATCCCTTCGAGTAGTTCTAAGCCTCCTTCAGGCACTTGGGAGTCGTTTACAGAGGTACTCTGCGATGCGATGCTGGATAACTCCTGCTCAGATGCTCAGATGGTAGGAGAAAAAGAAAGCTCACAACGCCGCAATCTCCTCGCCGTCGTCCAGCACGATCACCTCGTCAGGCTTAGGACGCTCCTTGGGTTTACTCGGCGCAGTAGACGATGGGGCACCACCACGGATCCTTCGTCGATTCGCGCTCCTCGCTGCCCTCTCCTTGTCTTTCTTCTGCAGCGCCTCGCTCAATCCCGCAGAACCAGTACTACCAGAGACTTGATGTGCAGATTTCTCGGTTGCCGCTGGTGTCCCGCTTTTGCTGTTCTTCTGACTAGCGAGTCTTCCCTTCCAGTATAGGTAACGGCGTAGCTTCGATTCCATCATCTTCCTCCCCCGCTCGCCTTTTGGGGCATCAGTATTCATGTTTGATAGAAACTCGCTGACGAGAGTAGAGGATTGGGGGGACGATGTCATAACCAAAACGGTATTTGAACCACGACCGTCTGAAAGGTTCCATGTCACCATCTTGTATTGCTCCAGGCACCAAGGTAGACTCACACGATGAAAGCGATTCTTGCCTCATGATCTCTTCTTCAATCTCATGCAGTACATCTGCAAGCAAATCCCATTTCGGGAGTTCCTCAAGGACAGGGTCCATGCCATCGGGGATCCAGGCCTTGGAAGGTTTCGCTGGTGGACGTATTCCGCGTCCCTCTACGTCGTCTAACGCATCCCATGCGTCTTCGTCATCCACAAGGTCGATGACTGCCGATGGACGGTCCACGTTTGTCCTCGAAAGTGTGTAACATCGTCGTTTGGCAGTCTGAAAGATGATGTTGGCAGCGTCTGTAAGCATCCACGGAGATTGATTTTGTCGTGCATTGCCCGCTGCACTGGTTGTGTTGGAAGCTACTAGGATCTCGAGGTATGCATGGAATCCGAGAGCGTCGTAGGATAACAGGTAGCTATATGGACATCTATCAATGGTGAATAGGCGCACGACATCAAATCACGTACGTTAAGAGACGTCTGAGTGTGGCGAGATCGCTCACTAACTGCTTCGTCTTGGGTCCCACCTTGTGCCATACAGGGTCAAGCTGTCTCCGCACTATTGCGTCGAATGACTTGAAATAAGCATTTTCAACAGTAAGATCATCCAGGTCGAGCTAGAGTTCGAAGTCAATGTTGGCACGGATGGGACGTAACAAGTGATCCTACAGAAGTATTCGAGCGTTTCAGCTCGGAGAGTGTTGTAACCATACACTGCACTATGGCATGGTGGATGGCGGACATATTTTCGGTCATGTGTTGATACAACTCGATGACATCAGCCTTGCGATTCTCGAGCGTATCCTTGATAGACTGATGAAATCTGGGCAATTCAACATCAGAAGATCACCTTTTTGTCACTCAGACGACTGACCGGGGATAAATATGAACTGTTCGCAATTGAAGTTCTTTCATGATATTTTTCAAGGGTGACATTCCACTAGTGATGAATTCAGGCTGATCGGAGAATGCCTTGAGGAAACCCGTATTATTCTTTTCGCGATAAAGCCTAACGATGAACGCTTCCAACGCAAGCGCGGTCACTCTGCAGTAGTCCAATCAATTGACGCCGTCTGACGGAACTGACAACCAACCTTTCGGCGTGTAGGACAATTATACCAGTGATGAGTTCGGTGGGCATGTCAGCTTGTAACATATCGACGACTAATATCCGAGACGTGACAGAAATGAGACCGCCTTTCTTGTATAGATCCTGTCTTGACGGATGTGAACGCTTTGCACCCTCGGAGAGTAGGTGAAATAAGGACGGACCTATCTCGTTTACCCATTTCATAACTGACAATCCGCAAGCCAGGCTTTCGACAGCCCATAATACCGAGCTCTTCACCAATTGCGACCTCTTCTTCTGGTGTGGCATTCACGAGGAGAACCAAGTTCTGCGGAGAGTCGTAAATCTTCATGAGCGTGCATATCATTCGCCGTATTCCGAGACCCCGGGCGAGAATGAGAAGGTCGCTCGTAGACGGGTCATGGATATTTTCCAATATTTCCTTGTGGAATGCGAGTAGTGGGGCTGACATGTCGAACCAGCTCAATTTGTCCGCGCAGTCACGGAGATTGTCTTGGGCAGCTCAGGCTATAACTTGCTGAACGCGTTCACTGGTTTGGAAAGATCACTGGCAACTGCCAATTCGCACATTGAACTGGTTGAAGCACAACCATCAAAGACTCGGAGTTCGGCAACGAGTCATTCAGTGATTACATAATCACCTAGACCAACTTCTTGAATGTACGACAGACAGGAAAAACCTCTTCTAAGTTGGTGTGTATATCTGCTCTCTGGGCTGCTCGCAGTGTTCTAGCAGTATCAAGCAGTACATATGATGGTTGGTCAATTTAAGGCTCTCGAGTGAGCGCGCTTACTATGATTTAATTTGCTGACTCAGCAACCTCATAATTGTCCAAATGGTAATCGGCTCACTTTTGGCGACAACCTCAACCAGCGACCGTCATCTCTGCTACGCTCTTCAAGCGAGAAAAAATGAGCGAAAACCACTACCACATCCTTATCGTCGGTGCCGGCGTCGCAGGTTCAGCACTCGCTCATGCCCTCTCCACAATAACTTCAAAATCGCGCGGTTCTCCCATTCGCGTCGCGTTGCTGGAGCGCTCCCTCTGCGAACCGGACCGTATAGTCGGTGAATTGCTGCAGCCTGCCGGAGTAGCTTCTCTGCAAAAGCTTGGCTTGGAGGGCGCGTTGGAGGAGATCGATTCTATTCCAGAGCACGGTTACTGCGTCGCACATTCAGGCCGTCTCGTTCACATACCTTATCCAGATGGCCGACAGGGACGCAGCTTTCACCATGGCAGGTTCATCATGCGCTTGAGGGAGTTTGCCAAGCGTGCACCAGGCGTGGACGTGATCGAAGCTACGGCGAACGAGCTCATAGAATGCGAGCATACCAATCGAGTCCTGGGCGTTCGTGCTACGCGGTCTCGCGCTGATGGCTCTAAAGAGGAGAAAGTACCATTTTTCGCGGATATAGTGGTTATCGCGGATGGCTGCTTCTCAAATTTTAGAAGTGCGGTCTTGGGCAAGGCTGCCCGTCAGTCCTCGACGCACAGTTATTTCGTTGGTGCAATCCTCAAGAACGCACAATTACCAATACCTCAACATGGCACTGTTGCTCTTGTAAAAGGACACGGTCCAGTTCTCATGTACCAGATATCCGAACACGATACCCGAATACTGGTAGACGTAAAACACCCTCTTCCATCAGACCTCAAGGCAAGACATCCATCCCTTGCGCAACGTTATCCGCTGAAATTTCTTCTAGGGACATATCCTCACAAATGTCGTTCCCCAACTTCCAGCATCACTTCATGTAGCTGTTCAAGAAGCACTGGATCGCGATCGTTTGCGTCGTATGCCAAATTCATTCCTCCCTTCTGTAGCACAGGGCGGGAAATACACCAGAGAAGGCGTTTTCCTGCTCGGCGATTCCTGGAATATGCGGCACCCCCTCACAGGCGGTGGAATGACCGTTGCTCTCCATGATGTGGTTCTATTGACGCAGATGCTGGGCGAGGTTGACAACTACAACAATTGGGATCAGATCTCGGACATTCTTACTCGCTGGCACTGGGCTCGCAAGCCGTTGGCATCAACTGTGAACATCCTCAGTATCGCGCTGTATGACCTCTTTGGCGCGGATGGTATGTACTCTCCTGGTAATGCGTGTGACATTGAGACATATTGCAGCATAGACGAATGCCTTGTAGTGCTTCAAAATGGCTGCTTCAAATACTTTGAGTGTGGCGGCGAATGCATCCGTGGCCCCGTGTCCCTTCTCTCAGGGTAAGATTTTTAGTTTTAATCCGGCGGCAGCCGACTTTGACGCACCTTT
>JBBPOD010001289.1:0-10500 GCA_038091255.1 Tylopilus intermedius | reverse complement strand
ACGAGCGCGAACATGTCCGCGTCCGTGAGGTCGACAGATGCCCACGCGATGTTGACGTGGAATATGCGGAGCTGGCCAAAAGCCGTGCACGCACGAGGGTGTCGAGGAGATGTGTATCCACAGAAACATCTTCCCTTGGACCGCTACGGATATCGAGACACCTTAACGGGGCGACCGCAAAGTACATGACAGGCAACGTAGGCGTCCCGCCCTGCCACCGCAAGAACCGAAGAGCGGTTCAACAAACGGAGAGTCCAACGTCGCCGGGATGCAACTGGGATCAAGGTGTCCATTTGGGCTGGAAAAGCTGAGGATGCGCCAGACACGACGGGTATAACTTTGTCGTTACGTGACTCAATGAATGAATAGGACTGTCAAAAATTAGACTGAATAGCTCGTGGAGGTCGAAACCAAGTTATACCCTGTCTGATGGGCCGCTGACACTTGGGAAGGCAGAACGCCAAGGGGACCAAAGTGTGACATAAAAATGGAACTCGATTCACTGCGATAACACTTGATGCAAGTGCTCTCATCCCAAAATCGGTGGTGGGTAATGTCACGCCAGCTGGCCATACCCTGCTAATTCAAGTTAATATCCATCCGGTCACTGGTGAGTTTGGCACTTCGACTCGGAGTTGGTAACATTGTTTTGCCGTAATGGTTTAGTGTAGTTAACGCGGCAACGTTGTATCGAACATGCCGTTAGAGTGTGTGCCAGTGGTTGAATCTTCTTCCAGTCACGGTGCAGGGCGTTACACGCCCGGGCCTGGAACGGCGATAATCAAATTTGTCTTCCTTCAACGCGTTGCATTCGTCAGTCCCACTACTCCATTTTAGTTACCACTGGCAGTTTCAAGAAGCCTCCAGCCGTGATGAACTGCCCAAAGCGCACCTCTAACGTTCAAAGCGGCACCGAGCGAACGCAAACGACCGCGCTGCCGGTGAGTCCCCCTCAAGTAATAAACTCAATCATGGCAGAGCTCATTGTTCGTGCGCAGCAACAGCCACCGAACGATGTATCTGGATCCACGACCAGCACCGACCATGCGTGTCAAAACCAGGATACCTCCAGAGATGCCTTTAATGATGGACCAGGCAATACGGGCCCAAAGGACGGGGCGGTTCAATTGGTGTGTTTTTTTTCCAAAGTCTTAAACATCAGTATTGTCGCGGTAGCTGGTCAACAGAAGGATATACCTTTCGAACCCACTATCACCAACAAGGACGACATGGATATCTGGCTCCATCGCGCGCAAGCAGCGCTTCTCAATCCGAGTATCTCCCCGGCAATCTTCCACAAGAAGAGCATACAAGATTTGAAATACTCTACTCCGACAAACTCGCTCAAGTTTTCAAGAAATGCGGTCTCCATTTTTCTCGAAGATCCGGCGGTGACTGACTTGTCCTTCGTTGACCTACCTGGTTGGTACGGGGCCCATGCGCAAACATGTGCTGACTACATCTCATAGGATTAATCCAAAACGAGGATGATGAAGTGATCGAGCTGGTGAGACAGCTCACCGAATCGTACATCAACCGGCCAAACACGATCATCCTAACCACCATACCGATGACGGGTAACGCAAACCACTCACTATTTCGGGCTATGTCTGATTGTATGTTCATATAGGTGACATTCAAAACCAGCTCTCCGTGCACTGGCGAGGCGTGCTGATCCAGAAGGAGAACGCACTATAGGTTTGTCGACAGGTTGTCAACACACGCTCGTCTCTAACGATGATTCTGATAGGCATTCTCACAAAACCTGATATGCCTTCGGACGGTTCTATCACCTCTAGACAGAAATGGCTTGACGTCATTGAAGGGCGTGTGCACGAGTTAAAGCATGGCTATTACTGTGTTCGCCTCCCCGGCGACGCTCAACGGGGAGACGACCGCTCAGCTCCCCCAACAAAGCCTGTCAAGCAATGGTTCCCCACCGACAAGTACCCCCTCGACTACGATCCTGACCGTCGCAGAAACCGCTCCGCTACCTTACCTCCCAGTCCTACGACCCAAAGTCTCATCTGTCCCACGATCCCCGATACAATGACCCGAGACTCCCCTCCCGCTCACATCGCCAGGATCCTCACTATCCCCCGCCCGCCTCCTACTCCTATTAGCACCCCTCCGCGCCCACTCCCGCAACAAGCAAAGCCTATCAACATGCGACACGGCCTTCCGCGCAGCACTTCTCATCTAGCCATCATTACCCACAACCCTCATCATATCAGCCCTCTCATCCAACACCCGTTCACCAGGTAGCCAGCTCTTCCCGCAGGCAACACCCCGAGGCGCTCGATAACAAAACTTCAAGGCGACCCCTTCCAACAGCAAATCAGCCCCCCTGCGACCAACTTTACCCTCCCGGCGACATGCCACGGTCTTCCGCACGTCCCTCACGTGCCCTCCAGCCCTCCTACTCAGCCCCTGCGGATCAAGCTTTTTGGCATCCCCAGCCAGAATCCTCTTCCTCGCGGCGTCCCAAGGATGCCTACAGAGAAGGTGGTAGAGGATGGGACAGCATCCACCGTAAGCTTTTGTCGCAGTTTATATCCTCCCATCTCATCCGAAACGTCCGCAGAGTCGTCGACACCAGCCTGAAACCACGCAAAACCCGATCACTACCATGGCGTCCCATTCTACCACTGTGCCACAATCAGACGTGCGGCAGACAGGTGAGCCCCCGCCTGCCCCTAGCGTAATGCCTGTTTACCTTCCACCAAAAGCCAAGTCACACCGCTCGCATCGAGAGGCTCGTCCGTCGACTGCCCAAGGCGCTCAGTCCAGCAGCGACACAGAACGGGTCGCTGGCAAGGTAATTCATATCAAATCGTTATTCCACGCTGCTCATACTCATATCCGAATCCAGCATCGAATGGAACGCCCCCTTCGGGTCCTGCTGTGCAAAGAAGCGACGCACATACATCCACCTCCGCGAGGGATAGAGGAAATCATGATCTCCAAATGGGCTCACGAGATAACGTGAGGAGGCTAGACTCGGAGGTAGGATTCCACGTTGCGTCCCGCGTTCAGTTATTGTGCAACTCACATCGACAACAGGGCAAGTACGGAACCCACCCCGACACTCATCAGCCTCTGGTACAGAACAACGTCGACATCCCTCTCGTTACACCAGGATTCAGCTCATCCGCTTTGCCCACCGAGAGCAAGGCTCCGATTACACAACAGATTGTCAGTATTCGCGCGGGGCAGGGTCCTTCTGATCCGCACGACGTGTATTATAAGCCATCGGCTATTTCACATTCAGATGCTCCACAGGAGGTCCCATCTGCGTCAATTCTCAAGTCCTCCGGCCACACTCTTACGGGACTTGGGCTCAGTCCGATCGGCATCCGGCTGTCGCGGAAAATTCACGTACAGATCATGGAGACGATCTACCTGCTAGTCAACGCGTGTCGATGCACGAGTCAAGTCGAGCGTTGCCCACCCCAATTTCTAAACCCTCTTACTCTCATGGGAACCCAGAAACAGGGGTAGATATCACAAGTTCATCGTGTCCACATAGTCGCCCTCCGTCGCGTTCTGCACATAGGACCTCCGCCAATAACGCTGTCCCCCCTACAGTCGCTGGCCCACGCCTGCGTTCCATTTCCCAAGGACCGCAAACGAACGATCCTCCTACACGCCCACCGTCCGGCACATCATGTTTCAACTACGACCGCTCCTAATCCCTCTGCCTCCGCTCATCCAACTAATGGTAGCACGCTCATAGTTCGCAGTCGTCAGCTCAACCCAGTCCCAAATTCGCCCAGCTTCATGGGGTGTCCCCCAGTCACTCCATATACACACAAGCGCCATCTACACAGCCCAGTGTTCAACCCACCCCGGTCATCTCCCCTCAAACGCTCGCTTCATCCTCTCGACCTTCGACCCGAGACGGCACAAACACGGATGCGCCACATACTCGTCAACAGTCGGCTGACCAACAGCGGGGAACTGACAACTACCCAGTCAAAGCGTCCTGGGTCGTTCAAACCCCAGCTACTGCTAGAAGGACCAAGATATCTCGAGAAGACAAATATTTGCGAGGTCAGCAACTCAACTTGGAAACACCCCAAGCGCAACTTCGTCAAGTGCTCTCGCAAGACGATGACTCGATCCGTCGTGTATCTTCTTCCATGATGAAGGCAAGCCAAGCAACAACACCAACGAGGTTGTCTCAGAGGAACTCTCCTGGCACAAAGGCAACAGATGTTTCCTTTGGTACGCCACGAGGCACGTCAGCGGGTAATTCGCCCAAGACTGGGTCTGCAAAAGAGGTATGCTCATTAACTTTGGACTCTTGAATTCTCTCATCTTGTTGTGCAGGCACCCACTCCAGAGCATGTATCGAGGCAGAATCCACCCCCACATCTTGCAGTACCACCACAGATCGCTGTGCTCGATGCAACTCCCGTATCCTCACTTCGTGACCTACCACATGGCCGTGTTGACCATGCTTTGCTTGCCCCTCCCTTTCCTGCACCAGCGCGGGCGTCGAGGACGACATCTAGTTCACAAAACCAATTTGCTCCATCGCAGTCCGCGGTTCGAAATCCATCACCCACATCTTATCACCCGCAGCTAGTGCCAACAGTACATGCGCCATCGCTATTTCAGCCGTATCAACCCCCTTCCCCTCCAATGCCTGATGACAGTGGCCAGTTTTCACCCCCACCACTTCCTATTCCACCACCCGGAGGCTTCGATGATTTTCCACCGCTGCCGATTGAGACACGGTCAAGTGAGATCATTCCGACACGTTCAAACATCTCTGGGAATACGCATGACTACCCCATCCCTGAGGTACAGAGTGAAATGCTTCATCTTCCCTCGCAACCTTTCGCTCAGTCTCAATTTTCATCTATGCCACCTCCACGCACCACACAGCCCTGGGAATCGAGCAAAGTGGATAGCAATACGAACCCAATTGCAACGTCGAACGGGTCTGTAGGCGCATCTCATGGTGATGCGAGGTCCTCGCAACTGGCCTTTTCTCAGTCCGACGACGTGCCAATCGTTCATCAGGAAATCATCAAGTCTGTTCCGGTCGTCCCATCGCAGTCATCCACGTCTAGATCGCGACCGAAAGTCACGATTGAGGACGTTCCAGAGGATTCGTCGCCCATGTCGAGCAAAGGAAATCCTACGAGTGCGCCGATACCGCCTTCAGCTTCAGCGCCACGGTCTGCCCCTCCATCTCAAAACGCTGCCGTTCCGAATGTAAGCCCGACGTACAGGTCCGCTGGAGTGGACCTACCAGGTCATAAAGTTTCACCCCCATCGAGGAGCAGAGACTCCCTTCTGCAACGCAATGTCGAGCCCATCGCCATGCCCAGCGCTCCGCCTATGCCTCCACCAACCCCAACCCCTGCATCAACTTTCACCCGTTTTCCATCTTCTGCGCCTCCAACTCAACCTGCACTCTCCTTGTCTTCCCAGGCACCACCTTCTCAGCGTGTTACGTCCCATGCTGTACCCTCTCGTACATTCCAGCGTGCTGCGGAGTTGTTGCCGACAAGTAAGCTCTCAGCGTCTGGGAGTGTCAACAAGTCCGCCACTGCGCCAGTACAGGCGACCCTCAACCCTGTTGCTACCGCTATTGATCTACATCAACCGCCGAATGCTGTTGCTAATGTACCGGGACCCTGGGTTTCCAGGCACGTCAACATTCCGACCACTAGTGCCTCACATCCCAGCACCGCTGCGGCTTCTATGACCAAACATACAGCGCCGATCAGTGCACCAGCACCGCACACGCCCGGAAACACACAACCAACGACTACCGCCGACCCATCCAAGCACCGTCCGGGATCTTCGTCAATACCCCCTCCTGATACGACGTTCACGACCGTCACGTCTGCAACTACTGGCAAGAATGCTCATTCAGAACAACCCTTCGCAGATTACACTTGATCTCGCGATGCGACGTCTACCACCGCTCGCACTGCTCCTTCGCAAGTATATCCCACTTCGGCCCGTGCAGGCCCATCCTCTGCAACGATTCCACAGACACATGTAGCTCCAGCCCAATCGTCGACTCATCATCGGACTGTATCCATTCCCATCGCTTCTTCTGCAGCGCAGAAGCCCCCTTCACCGCGCAAGTACCCACAGTATATACCTTCCACCACAGTTTCGGTGCAGCCTTTCCCATCTCGTCCGCCCGCGATTGAGTCTCAGTCAGTATGGGCCTCGACACCTGGGCATTTATCTGCCCCTACTCCAACTAAACCGGGGCGACTGACACCTCCTGATTATGTGAATGACGCTGATATGCTTAACACTCCATCATCCATCGTCCCGTCTCTGATGCTCAACCCAGGCTCTGTGCCGCAGCCCCTCGCTGTTCCGACGCGAACGCGGAAGGCATCCACAGACTCGAAAGACGACAAGAAGGGGATATTTGGTCTTTTCACGGCGAGAACCCGTAACTTCCACATCCACACGAATGGCAACACAGTCCAAGTTCACATCCAGAGTGCCCTATCAAATCACCATCCCGCCTCCACCGACGCAAACGGGACGCGAGCAGAGAACCTACTACAAATCTCTTCACCCCGTTCAAGTTCCTGCACGGCAAGAGGAATCGAACGGACAACGCCTGTCAAGGTTGGAGCTACTGCAAATCGCAGCCAAGTTTTTTGACGAGACTGCACCCCGGAGCCGGGTTGCTAATCGTAAGCGTTTCGGGATCCCTGGATTCGCATCGGACATTAGTGTCTTGCTCGTAAAGCACATCAAAAATGCGTACGTCGTGTCCCTGCTTGCTTGGAAACTCGCCTTGCGCTCAGCGAACTATCTCATTTATTGACACAGCCACATCAACCCGACGATCAGTCTGGACGCTCGACTGGAAGCGAGCATTGTGAGTCCCTCTCAATGGCAATGGCGCATCGTGATGACAGTTCACCCCCTGCTCAGCCATCCCGACCGAACAATGGATCTAGACCTTGGGGGTATCTGTGTAACAGTCCGGGAGCTTTGTTTATACATCCCGCTGTGCCTATCATGATGGTGAGTGAATTGGACACCTTCGTTGATGTTCGTTACAGAAGAGTGCCTCCTGCAAGGGTGTCAGGCGGGAGATTCACGATCGTCATATTACGGCTCACCCCGCTGCGACTTCGCTCCCTGGTCACGTTTGACAATGTGCTGGTGCCTACGCTACCATCGGCACTGAGTATGCCCCTTGTTTCTATAGGAATATACACCTGATTGTATGCTCCTTATCCTGAATTCGTCCAGCAGCATGGGATGATGTTTATAGTGCAGATGCCTGGGGCATTGGTCGAGCAGCAATCATAGTGTTGTCAGTGTCTTTTCTTGTGTCATCTTGTCTTTGTGGTGTTGGTGTAGGGCTGGATGTCAGCAGGAAGTGTTTGGGGAGTTCTAATCAATCCATTCGAGTTCAGATCAGAACCTACAGATTTGTTTCAATAGTAATGGATGTGGATATGAGATTATCAGAGTCTGAGGACCAACTTGGGCTTGGCACCTATGACAATGATATCCTTGTATGAAGTCAGAATGTTACTGAATGAGCAACAACTTACCAAGGAGTACTACCCCAGGTGAATATGACCAACATTGATCAAAGGTAATCAGAAGGACATGCATGTGACAATGAAATGGCAGGATGTGCATAATCAGATGATGTGTCTGTAACCATGCAAAAGAGGTGACAATAGTTCATAATGTCTGCCCAAGATAACAAGCAAACACCATATGGAATCATTCTGAGAATATGATTGTAATGTGAATGGCACAATTGGCAGATCCTGATAGTCTCAAATCCCAAATCAATATCCAGATAGAGCATGCTCAGAGATTATATGTCATTGCAGTATGGTTATCTGAATTATAGTGGTTTGGCATATTTAGCTGGTTATATCATTACCTCACCAATTTCCTGATGTTGGTCTGTATAGATTGCCAAGGGGACAAGTCTTTGCACTGATATTATAAATCTAGATCCGTTGTTTCGGACTTTCTTGGGTTATGTAGGTATCATTTCTACTATGCATGTCAAGTGATGCAGCTAACAAAGAGACCATTTCAAGCATATATGGATTTTGTAGGTTGTTGATTAGATGGGTTAAAGACAAGTCCAGGCTCATAAAATATGGCACACAGGGGGTGGCACCTTTATGCCAGGAGTTGTGAAAGTAAGTTTTTTTAGCCTTTAGTTCATATGCTAGCATTAATCATATTTCAAAAAGTTGTACATATCTTTCAATCTTGTTTATTGGCTAATCTAACAACCCCTAGATGTAAGCACATTAATTTGAAAATACAAGGACAAGGCATAGATAGTTCCAAGGTACTGCAACTTTTCTAATGTTGAATTGGACATATCTAGTGTTTATCTGTGCTGTTGATTGTAAGTTGTACATAACACTTTCCAATTCCACCATCTCTAATTATGTCCTCAAACTACAGTGGTTATGATAATGAGGGTGTATGCAATGTGGAATCAATCCAAAAGCATCCTTTATATCCTCTTGCTCATATATGTGTCAAAGGTCTCCTCCTCCATGATTTACATAGTGCTCTATTACAGCCCTAATACACATTTATCAAGTATGTCTTCAGCTGCTCCAACTGTATGATACAAGCTCATGTCTCTCTTCATCAGTCACAGCTGCTCAAGTTGCCAACTTCTCTTTCTGTGTTGATTCACTTGGTCAGGACCTAGTAAAATACACCTGGATCAGATCCCCAAGATATCTTTTCAGCATTGTACTGCTGATCCTTGCTGTCATTCAAACATCAAAGCAGTCAATTGAGATGTACAAGGTGACCAAGCAATGGCAACCCAACAAATACATGCAAAAACTCATGAAAGATGGCATTCTTTACTTCTTCTTGTAAGTTGCCTCTTTGTTCTCTTCCATTTATGCTTTCCCTAGTAATCTCTAGATACATGGTAAATGATATGCTGGGCATCCTATGGCAACTCGAGTCAGCACCCCAAACAATGCAACACTCTTTATCAATGTAACTTTTGCCATTGCCTTGACTGTTACAATGCCTCGTTTCATCATCAATATTCGAGAGCTCTATGATCAGGACATTCATGGTTACCGGGAGGGAATTGACTCCGGATTTGGAATGTTGTCGCAACCCAGCACCAGCAAAAAGTTCATCACGTCTGCAATCGCATTCACAAGCGTCGGCGTGGAGCAGGACGGTCAGGCAGTGGATGGCGGCGAAACGGCAGATGTTGGGGTACGTTGGACAGATTGCATGGAGGGTAACGCAGACCGCTCGGAAGCAGTTTGAAATGTTGGGAGGTTTGAGGGGGAGCACTGCAGGAAACCGAGGGAAGGATGGTGGTACTCTGGATAGTAACTCATTCGTATACGCCTCGTCTTCTGGGCTCTCCTGGTAACGCGCAGGCGTCGACATCTGCAGTGCTGTCAATCTACACGTTGCTAAAATAGAAAACTACTACACCGGCTCTACCATCCGTGGACCCTTTCGTTCGCTATGGAGTCTTCGGAGGATTGACTCTTAACGCTGACACAAAAAAAGAAGTCAGTGCGGATGAGTGGGTATCTTTTGCAGATATACGCCAGGGGAGGTTTTCCTTTGGGCTGTAGATATTGCTTCCTGATTCAAATTTGCGATGCATTGGGGTTAGAAACACAGAAGGAACTGGTGCCTTGGGAATACAGAACTATGGTCTGCTCAAGAGTATGCAGAGGAACTCACGGTTGCTTCAATTCCCGTGACACAATGACAAGCATTGTCTTCAGGTGAGGGTGTCCATTAGTACATCTGCTTGAGTCGTCGAGAGGGTCCGATGTCTCCGGTAACAGTGACGCGCTAACTTGGAGCGAATCAGAAGTGGTGGGTTTTAGTCAAACCACACTACAAAATAGAGGAGCTCCGAGTCGGGAGCGCCTTTGGGTGATGAGAAGGAGTAGCAAGAGGGGTCGTAAAAAATCAATGAGTCGGAGTCAGCTCAGGTTGTAAGCGACTCGGACAGCACATGGGGTGACGAAAGAACGTTGAGAAAGTGGAGAACCATGGAACTCATCTGTCGCGATGGAGCACGTCCTCACCCCAGTGTTTCTCCGGAGCCTTTGACGGAAAGGTGAATGGCTTGTCATCCACTTCAAAACGCACGACATGTAATCTGTTCTTGCGGAATCTTGCCCGGGATCTGTGACTCGACTATCGTAACCGCGACGAATCTGTCGAGTTCAAGCTCGAAACAATACGAAGACTGACAACATCAACTTGCGACTTGAAGGTAGGGATGGAAAAAGCGCGAGCAGTTCTTGTTTAAAGCTGACTCGAAACTACCAGCTGCCGGCCTATGCCATTCAACAGGTTTCGTTGCTGTCATCCCGCTGACGAGAGTGGCATCAGCCTAAGGGCCAGAACGGTATGGAATCCGAAGTCGACGTCCACTATGTGTGTATATTTGGTCCATGCAGCAGAGCTCCGGCTTGGGTATGCCGATGAATCGGAGAGTGAAACTTTCAG
>JBBPOD010001288.1:0-10504 GCA_038091255.1 Tylopilus intermedius | reverse complement strand
TCCCTGCGGGGGGGCGGGGGGGGCGGGGCGCCCGGGGGGGGGGCCGCGGGTAGGATACTCGACCGGCAGCACGCCAGGCTCCCCGGGGATGTGATGTCGTTCGGAGGCCACGATCTCGCTCGAGTGGAAAACAAACCGGTGGCCGTTAGTCGCACGGTTCGTCGCGGAAATTGAGGACGTACACCTGGAACACTGATCAAACAGGGTCAAAGGGGGTTCATCAAGTTGAAACAAGAGGATAGAACAAATCTCACGGGAATAACGATCATGTAGCCGACGGCGGTACCACAAGTGTGGCAACAGAGGGTCTGAGTGAGGCATTCGCAAGTACGTAAGGGCGATGGAACAGAGGAGGGACGACAATGGGGTGGACGGAGGGCATCTGGATTCGTGGAGTATGCAGAACAGTTTACAGGGAGGGCGTCGGTGGAGAAAAGAGAGACGTTGGGTCTGAGTAAAAGTACAGCCTAGGCGATTGTGTTAGTCTGGAGGTAAATCGATTGGCGGGAAGACTTGCTTTCATGCCGCGATTTGTTAGAAATGTGCCGCAGGAGCGGCAATCGAGGATCCAGACTTTATGAACGAGTTGGGGCGGTTGTGGGGGAGGATATGGATTGTGATGGAGGAGGGGTTGCCAGGAGGATGGCTGGGGGAGTTGGAAGTGGGATAACGGAGCGGAAGAGGGGGGTGTATGTGAAGGGGAGTAGAGCCTGTCATGGTAGGGGTGGGTGGGAGTAGAATCGAAATGAGCGTGAGTGTAGATGGGGTCCGGGGGGAGTCTGTGGTGGCGGGGCGGGTAGGGGTTTGAGTGGTCGCGGGGGATGTCAGGGTCGGGGAGGGCGTCGGACACGGTGAGGGCGGGCATGGTTGGGAGGGGAGAAAAGGAGTGGACTGTCTCGCCTGAGAGCGAGTCTTTTAACGAATCCGACGTCGAAGTCGTTCCCAAGTAGTCGATCCCTTGAATTATGTAACCCCCGGATAACCCCGTCCCGGCTAGTCTTTGAACATCATCATGATGCCCCACGACAACGTCTCCCTCCTCACGAGGTCCCACTCCGCCATCGCCGCAAAGAAACGCGCAAAACATGCTCAGATAAAGGAAATCGTGTTCGACGAAGACGCCAGGAGGTGCGCTCCCTCGCTTTGCAGCGTGCACGCGACCCACCCGTCGCAGATCGTTCCTGACCGGGTTCCACGAGCGCAAGGTCGCACGGCGTGAGGAGGCGAAGAAAAAGGCACAGCTCAGAGAAAAGGAGGAGCGACTCGAGACGCGACGAGAGGTGCGTGCCTTGCGTCACTCCCGCACTCTTCTCATCACCACGCAGCACCGTCGCGCGCTTGCGGAACGGGCCGCACGGAATGCCGCCGAAGTCGAGAGAGCATGCGGGGCTATTGCAGGTACGGGAACGTGGTTTCTCATGTGCCGTCCTGATCCGTGCAAATGCAGAGGGTGATGGCGAAGAGTGGGGCGATGCAGCCAACGTGGAAGAAGAGTACGAGGGCGAGGAGCAGCTGGCGACGGTGACAGTCGTGCAAGACTTTGATCTGTCCATGCCTACGTTACCCGTGCCCGTGGAGAAGAAGAAGGAAGTTGTGGAGCGTAGTCATAGTACAAAGCGGAAGAAGACGAGCAAGGTCAAGTATGAAACCAAGGCTGCCCGTCGCACCGAACGACGGAAACAACGGGCACGGACCCGGAGGTAGTTCATGTACATATTCGGCGTAGACCGGCACATCCGGCCGGCGTATTCCGGACCCATTTTGACCATGAACTCGCTCTACACGCTCGGAACACGTCAGACAAACTCACTCGCCGCCGACTTGGAACGTCTCAGAAATGGCGACAATTCCGCCTCACTCCTAGGTCTGTAGCCATGCGCATATCCTCTCCATCCCTCCCAACCACCTCCCGTCGTTAGGACAGATCTCGGCCTCGCTCGCCGCCATGCAACGCACCATCGAAGACTATGAAGCCATGATAAAGAGAGAAATCATAAGGGCGAAACAAGAAAAGGGGCAAATGTATGTCCTTCTTCTCTTCCCTTTCCCTCGCTCACCACTCTGCAGACGCGTACAAAAGTTCCGCCAAGACTATGCAGACCTCAAGAATCAATTCGAACGCATAAAGAGCGAGGTACGCTGCCCTACCCTCAGGTCTCTGTCGTCTACAGCCTGTCCACAGAGGGCCACCGTGCAACGTAATGAACTCCTTCACGGTGCACCGTCCGGCATCCAGTCGCCGTCCTCGTCGGATGCACGACGACGCTTCGCACCAACGAGCCAGCTAAACGATTCCACGTCCTCACAACACTCTGAATCCCCCTTCCGAACGCCAATACCACTGTCAAATTCAACCCTACGCGAGCACCACGCACTCCATGAACATTCCTTTCTGCAAGGCGCAGAGGCACGGATCGACGAATTCCTTGCCCAGGGGCGCGAAGTGCTGGACAACCTAGTCGACCAACGCAACGTGCTCAAGGGCACTCAAAGACGCCTTCTCGATGCCGCAAACACGTTGGGCCTCGGCCGTGACGTGATTGGGTGGATCGAACGGCGCAGGTAAGGGTCTTCTCAACACCCCTGGTTGTGTGGCATTGACATGGTTACACAGCACACAAGACATGTACATCTTTCTTGGTGGTGCGGTGGGCACGTTTGTCTGTTTCTTTTTGATTTGGAGATATCTAGGCTAGTCTGTACTGTATCCTTGTTCTCTTTCTCTACTATCTATTGGATGCCATGAGGTGGCGACACGTTGACCCAAGTATACCAAAAAAGGTTACTACTGCCCCCGAGTTGCTTGACTCCTGTAAAGCTCGCTTCCCGGTCGCGTCTTCAACCACTGAGAGCGATGGCGGGCGTCTCGAGTCCCGTCCACGACTATACGGAAGGCGCATCCGTCATTGACATCAACGATGCGGTTGTTCAGCGCTCCCAGGCAATACGCGATTCTCGATACGGTGGCCCCGACGATTCAGACGGTGCCCACACCACAATGTTCGATGGCCCAGGCCACAGAACGGTGCCATCTAGCGTCTCGAGGATGTCCTACACTGAACGTGGCTTGGCCGCTAGACGAAGCTCCGAGTGGTCCAGGAACAGGAGAAGGAGCGAGGACGCAGGCTCTGTCTCCGGGATTGCTCGTGGAAAACGTAGAATGAGCACTGACAGTCAGAGATCACAGGCGGATGCAGCCGAGAGCGGGGAGGAGGAAAGCGAGCTGTTGGTCGGGGGCAGGGGCAGGTCGTTGAGGCGCTCACCTTCGCCAATGAACAACAGGTCTTCCGTGTTTGAGAACCTCGCTCACTTATTCGGTAGAGGCGGAGGGGAGCACTCGGCTCGTAGGCCGTCCGTTTCTCACTCTATCTCACCATCCCGACGCTCAAGACGCAGTCGACTCTCAAGCGCAGGCTCTGATTATGCGCTTGGGTCAGACGACGAACACGAAGAGCGCTGGGGCTATTCCTCAGGCGAGGAAGACAATAGCTCCGAGTCTCACGTCTCGCAAGTACCCAGCCCCGTTGCAAGCGAAGTCGACTTTGGCTCGGATCCACCGTCCCCCGGTGGTGCTCCTTCACACCTTCCGTTATTCTCCTCCGACCCGTTATACGGAGACGAAGTCCGCATAGAAATAGATGCGCCTCTAGAGACTCTGAATCCACCACCACCAGGTCCCCCTAGCAGACAGACGATCTATGTCGCAGACGAAGATGTCACCCTACGCTTCGTGGGCTACGAAATCGTACAATGGCGTCAGCGGCTTTATTGGGCACTGAGCGTGTTGACATTTGGCATCGTCGCGCTCGTTGGCCATTGGCTTCCTCGGCTATGGCTTCGATGGGTGGTTCGTGAAAAGGCTTTCAAGGATCTCAAGCATGGCTTCGTGGTCATCGAGGTATGCATGCACCTTGTCTCAACCGCATTTGATTGTCACCATGTCCAGTCTCCGCACAGGGACATAACACTTTTCCCGGTCAAACGGATCGCATACCCGTACGAGCGGTCAACCGTTTTCTCCAGTACCTCCCTAGAGTCCAATGGACGTCCTCGGAAAAACTCCGTGTCTTCGAGATCAAAGCCAAACGGTGACAACGGCGATACAAAACCTGACATGCTGCAAGATCTCCACATAGTTGACTACCGTTACTCGCGCTTTGCCTTGGATACCCGAACAGGATTGTTCACGATGGTCAGGTTGGTTTGTGACTCAATGTATCCGACGTCTATTTCACATTACATTTAGGGACTGGAGAGACCCGAGTTGGACGGGAACACAAAGTGTGCAGAATGGCTTATCAGGAGATACCAGGAAACAGCGCCTGACGTTATTTGGCCCCAATATGCTTGACATTGCTGGGAAGTCGACATTAGCACTTCTTGTAGATGAGGTGCGTGAGTGCAAGGGGAGTCGCGCGCTATAAACTAACGTCGAACAAGGTCATCCATCCATTTTTTGTCTTCCAAGTTGCAAGTATTACTTTGTGGTCCTTCGACGACTACTACTACTATGCCTTTACAATCGCGCTAATATCTGCCTTGAGTATAATCACAACACTTATTGATACCAAGAAGGTGAATTCGGACTTTCGAGGTTCGGCGCGGAAGGCTCAATGTTACCTAGACTATCCGACGGATGCGCGAGATGTCGCGCTTTTCCTGCGAAGTTGTCTCCTACGTCGACGGAAAGTGTAAGTCTCTTTTTCTTTCTCCGCCACCTATCATGACGCGGAATTATTCAGGGTGTACTATCGACTCTTCTGAGCTTGTACCGGGAGACATTATAAATCTCTCTGAACTACGTGCCCCCCTTTTCCCAGCAGATATGTTCCTTTTGTCAGGCGATACCATTGTGAACGAGAGCATGCTCACTGGCGAGAGTGTACCGGTCTCGAAGAACTCGGCAAGAGACGAGGATATTGCACGGTGGCGAGACTCCAAGGATATCCAGGGCAACCTTGCCAAGAGTTTCGTTTACGGTGGTACCCGGGTGGTTCGAATACGTGGCGCGCTTGCTCTCGATGGAAGCATCAACAAACCAGCCCTTGGCTTTGTCGTTCGGACGGGTAATTCCTTTATCTCTATTGCAAGCGCCAGCATGTTGACATTGCTCGACAGGATTCAATACGACCAAAGGAGCGCTCGTTCGGTCAATGTTGTTTCCAAAACCAATCGGGTTCAAGTTTTACCAGGACTCCATCCGTTTCACCATTGTTCTCGCAGGCCTTGCAGGTCTGGGCTTTTGCATCAGCCTCGTTCAGTTTATCAGGCTTAAGGTAGTTTTTTGAGTGCCCTTGCTCTCTTAGTCTAACTTGCGTAATCATAGATCAGATGGGATACAATCATCGTCCGTGCTTTGGACCTTATTACGGTGGTCGTCCCTCCTGCTCTGCCAGCTACCTTGACGATCGGTACTAGCTTTTCGATCAATCGTCTTCGTAAGCTGGGGATCTTTTGCATCTCCCCCACTCGGATCAACATCGGCGGCAAGATCAACGTGTGTTGCTTTGACAAGACCGGCACACTTACCGAAGACGGACTCGACATTCTTGGAGTCCGACTACCCGACCGTTCAGGGGATCGATTTGGCGAGCTCTTTGACAACGTACACGATCTCCCCACTGCACGAGAGCGCGCTAGCTTTCTACACGCCCTTGCGACCTGCCACTCGCTCAAAATGGTCGATGGATATGCCATTGGCGATCCCTTGGATGTGAAGATGTTCGAATTTACAAAATGGACGCTCGAGGAAGGACTCATCGCTGGGACTGGCATTATCAAGGAGCGAGGTGGGACAGAGAGGCCGACTGCGCTGGTGCAGACAGTTGTGCGGCCGCCTGGCAGTGCCCATTTCCGACTTGAAGATGCGCTCAAGACCTCTGGAAGAGTGCGTTTTCGGATACGGTCGTGTGCGTTGTTCTGACTGATATTGTCACCAGCACGCGCATTTCCTCGAGTTAGGTGTTATCAAGACGTTCGAATTTGTATCGGCATTGCGACGGATGAGTGTTGTTGTGAAAAGACTCAAGAGCAGCAGCATGGAGATCTACGTCAAGGGTGCACCTGAGGTCATGGTCGATATCTGCGAGAAGGACTCGTGTTCGTCTGATCCTTTGTTACATCTCTCCAGCTTGCTGATCTTTGCAAACCTCAGTCCCGCACGACTTTGACGACCTGTTGTCGTATTACACTCGCCGAGGATACCGTGTCATCGCCATTGCGGGCAAGACTATAGAGGGTTTGACGTGGCTCAGAGCACAGAAAATGAAGCGGTTGTTTTCCTTTCCTGTGATACGAGATTAATGCTCATCATCGTCATCAGCGAACAAGCCGAGTCAAATTTGCGTTTCCTCGGTCTGATTATTTTCGAAAACAAGCTGAAGCCGGGCACTGCGCCTGCGATCCAAACCCTTCGAACGGCGCATATAGCATGTCGCATGATCACCGGTGACAATCCTCTTACCGCTGCCAGTGTGGCGAGGGAGTGTAGCCTGATCAATCCTGCCGCCCACGTCTTTAGAGCAGCATTCATTCAAGGTTCGTCAAGCAATCAACTAGCTTCTCAACGTGACGTACTTTGCAGGGAATGTCAACACGCCGCTGTCGAAGTTGGAATGGTCATGCATGGACGATCCCTCATGGAAGCTGGACGATTACAGTCTTCGTCCACTGACACCGCCCAGCCGCAGCGTAACGGAGGACGAGATTGCTAACCAGGACTATACACTCGTCGTGACGGGTGATGTGTTCAGGTGGATGATCAACAATGCCCCACTTGAGACTCTCGAACGGGTACGTTGAACAGCAGTCCTTTTACTTCGGGGGACCCGTTCATTGTCGATCAATAGATGCTGGTCAAGACGCAAGTCTTTGCTCGAATGTCACCGGACGAGAAGAACGAAGTGGTGGAACGTCTCCAAACGTTCGGATACACTGTTTTGATGTGTGGCGATGGCGCCAACGATTGCGCAGCACTCAAGGCTGCTGATGTCGGGATTTCGCTATCCGAAGCCGAGGCATCCGTTGCTGCTCCCTTTACGAGTAGCATCCCGGATATCAGCTGCGTCATCGAGGTCGTCAAGGAAGGCAGGGCTGCTTTGGTCACGAGCTTCTCGTGTTTCAAATACATGTAAGTGGTACACTGAAGGTCCTAGGACGTCTCTGACCGCACTTCAGGGCGTTATATTCCCTTATTCAGTTCACTACCATTACGTTGCTGTATTCCTTTGCGTCGTCGCTTGGAGACTTCCAGGTCAGTGCTATTTCCTTGTTGGCTGCCATCAATGATTAAATTTGAAACAGTTTCTATACTTTGATTTATTTATCATCCTCCCTATCGCGGTTTCCAGTAAGTTACCGTGGTGTGAGCCTGCATCTCTACTGACTTGGCGTTTCAGTGGGCTATACGCTTCCATACCCGAAAATCTATCCCAAGCGACCGACTGCCAGTCTCGTGTCGAAGAAAGTCCTCTCCAGTTTACTCGGGCAGATTATCCTCACGAGTGGAGTGCAGCTGTTCACGTTTCTCTGGGTTAGGCGTCAGCAATGGTGAGTCGAGACATGGATACACTAACATGTTGCGCTGACGACAAATCATAGGTATCTACCACCAGCATGGAAAAATCCCAATCGCAAGGATAGACACCTGAAGTCGACCAATTTCGAAAACACTGTGTTGTTCCTGGTGTCTTGTTTCCAGTACGTGCTAGTAGCTGCGGTGTTCAGCATTGGGCCCCCGTACCGCAAGTCGATGTGGACGAACGGTGCGTAGCTTTGATTACGGTGCCAAGCGATGCTTAATGGAATGGCCGACCAGGATGGCTGGTGACGAGCATCATCGCCTTGTCGCTGTTCAATCTGCTGTTGCTGCTGCGCCCGCCAAATGTGATGGAACGAGTGCTTGAACTGATGTCCATACCATTCTCGGCACGGGTATCGCTCGCGGTGATTGTACTGGTGAACGTTGTCTTGTCACTTGCCTATGAAGAATGGGCGACGCAGTTGATTGCCAAGGTGATTGGAGCGCTGACCAAGTTCTGGCGGGAGAAGAAGCGATATCGAGAAGGGCGAACCTACAAGATGGTCGAGGGTGGGATGAGGTGATCACACGGGGGGTGTATCCATTCCGCAGCGAGAATGTAGACATGCTATGGTTGAGCAATGTTACAATCTGATTAGGGGCCCGAACGGTCGCTATGCCGATCATAACCATGTCACCGATATGTTCTCATTGTCCCCAGCTCAAAGCTCGCTGCTCGCTCTACTGCTTTTCCCGTCGCACCTTGTCCGCTTTCTTGTCGAGCTGGCTCTTCGCTCTTTGCAATGTGCTCTCACTTTGTGGCCGTTCTCTGTTTCTTCTTGTTCTCCTTGGGTCTCGTGTCTGCTCACCCATCTCCTGATGTTGTCCTTCGTCAAGCCCCCTCCGTCTCCGTACCCACATCGCTCACTTCGCCCACCTCCATCACAACTACCAACACCATTCAAACGTGAGTGTCCACAATCCCATCTCATGACCAGCGATTGACGCCGCCGGCAAGTGCCAATGGCACTATGACCGAGACCTGCGTGTTCACCTTCACCCCCGTGGGTCAACAAATCCAAGAAGTCCGGAATTGCACCATAGCGATGGGAGGCGCCCAAGTGTCGAGCACCCTCCTCGCGGTACGCGTTCGCCACACCCCTGCGTCTGCGTGTCCGTGTTCACACATACACTACCCGTTTCTAGGCAGCGTCATCAATGCCCACCGCGTCGCCGATGGCCGCAGCGGTGTTCGTCATGCCGGGCACGACCCTTCAGGTCCTGCCTATCGGCCTCGGTGTCTATGGTGGAATCACCGCCATCGGTCTCTTTGTGGTCATGTTCGTGACGTGCGAGCGTATCCAGGCTCGCAGGGTACGTTGCTGGAGGTGTTCGTGTCATCGCAGGTGCTGATGCCGATCGTGTAGAGTTATCGCCAGCAACGATTGGCCGAGAGCAAGATGCTCGGGTACGGCGGGGTGACAAAATGGTGAGCCGATCGTGCTGTCGTCGTTCGATCCGCTGTGAACGCGGACGTACAGGGACGGCAACTAGACGTGGGAGATGGTTCGCGATGTGTGTGTTCTTTGGGTGATTTGTCGTATCTTTTCGTGTGTAACAGGACATGCGGCACGCGCCGGAACGTGTACCGCATCAGCTCGGAATGAACTTGTACTCGCCCGTGCGTGTGAAGCGGTAGTACGCTGATGTTAGTGGAAAAGCCCGAGATTCACCATGTCCGACTCTCATGCAGATCTGGTCGTGGTCGACAATCTTACCATCACCTTTCTCGTGGACAACTGCATTGAATGGTGGGACCATTGATCTGGTATCAGGCACCAGGAGAGTGACCCCGATGACCGCAGGATGACCAAACTCCCCCCGGGCTTCACTCATGAGGTGCACCAGCATCTCGTGGACCAGAAACCCGCTATAGACCCTCGAACGGGTGTTCCCATGCTCGATTTCGAGAACTTCTGCTGCGGTGCGTGATCGTGTTGCTTATCAGCACGCGTTTCGTGTCGACCGTTCTCCTTCAGGGGCACACGGATTCTCTGCCTTGATCGTACGTCGTCGGCCGCCTGCCGGGCACACACCACCCTCTCTAATCCCACTCCCAGGAAACCCACGTCGACGGCCAAGACCCCCACCACGTCCTGTTCGACACCGGCCCCGACACGCGCACCATCGTCCGCAACGCGACCGCGCTTCAAGCCCCCGTCGACGCCATCCAGACCGTCCTCCTCTCGCACTGGCACAGCGACCACACCGGCGGACTCTGCGCCTTCCTCGCGATGCGCAGCGCCCACGCGCCCGCGTGCACCGTCGACGTGCACCCGGACCGCCCCGAGGCGCGCGGGATCGCGGTGCCGCCGACGTTTGAGCGCGTGATATGCCGCCTCCCGGACGACCCGACGTACGCGCAGATCGAGGCGGCGGGCGGGCGGGTGCGGGAGGCGAGCGGGGCGCATGTGGTCGCGGCGGGGACGGTGTACGTGAGCGGGGAGATACCGCGGGAGACGGCGTTCGAGGGGGGGCTGCTGGGCGGGATGCGGTTCCGGGAGGGCACTGGGTGGACGGCGGAGCCGGTGCGTCGTCGCGGGCTGTGGATGGACCCGCCGTGCTGGCGCGTGCGCTGACGGGTACGGTAGCATCTCATGGACGAGCGGTATGCTGCCATCGACGTCGCTGGCAAGGGCCTGGTCATATTCAGCGCGTACGTGCATGTCGCCCTCGTTCTTGACGCTGCATGAGTCGACCTGGACGTACTACTACTAGGTGCTCGCACGCGGGTATCGTCAACGTGATCAAGGACGCCGTGCGAAAGCTCAGTCGGCCTGTCTACATGGTGCGCCGTGTCGTACCATGCCCTCTCGCCCCGCCTCAGACAGTTTCAGGTGATCGGCGGACTCCATCTCGCAGGACCCGAACTCGTCCCTCGGATCCCAGCCACAGTCAACTTTTTGGCCAACCAACTGCGCCCTG
>JBBPOD010001287.1:0-10514 GCA_038091255.1 Tylopilus intermedius | reverse complement strand
TTCAGCACCTGTCGTATATCGGATTGCGATCCCGCGATGAGCTGATCCACGACGTTGGTCGGAACCTTCATCTTTTCCCTTGAAGCATTGTCAGGATATATGCTTCGTGCAACTGCAGACGACATACTTGTACAGGATGCTAAGGGAGCCTATGTAGTCACTTTTTACCGAGGGTCTCGGCCACCCCTTGCCAAATAGGCCCGATTTAATCGGATGACCCCGCTCGGGCCCACCATGTCAGAGTGCCGAGACACTGGATCGGCCCGAGTAATTATTTGGACGAGAGGATCGATCAGGCCGCAAGACTGCGTGAGAAGCAGTGAGTCGATATGATCACTTGGGCTGACATTAAAACTAAGACACAATCATCCGGGCCCGGCCTACGGGAACGGCCGACATACCTGTAATTGAGAGGGCTCGGCATTCCCTAGCTGAGCCCATCGTCGGACCTAGTCGTTGTGCGATGAAACGATCTATTGGGCCCGCGATGACAGGATTGGCTCCTTGGCGAGATAACCAATAAGGCCGAGGAGGGCCAAAGGAGTATGTCGGGAGATGATTGGTTGGGCCGATGGTGACAGGACCGTACATCTGTCATAGTTATGAGTTGGGCCAGACGTCTAGGGCCGAGAGTATCCTCGGGACCTGATCATCGATCCCGAAGGGATTGGGCCGGGCAGAAAGAGCACGTTGGGAGATGATGAGCCGGGCCACCGTGATAGACCTAGCTGTATGTCGAAAGATGCACCGGGGCATGCCACTACACTAGGCAGTTATTGGTCGGGCCCGACATCCTGCCCTCGGGCCAGATCATTGATCCTCAAGGAATTCGGTCAGGCCGAATGAGTTCTCGGGACATGATTGAGGGGGCCGGCCGAGACAGGAACTAGCTATATGTCGAGATATTCAGAGGGGCCCCCAACAAACCTGCCACAATTATTGGTCAGGACAGACATCCAGGGCCGAGTGTATCCTCGGGGCCCTCTAGGTACCTGTCAGTCTGGCCCGACATCCAGTGCCCAGACTGCCCTCGGGGCCGGATCGTTGATCCTCAAGGAATTCGGTCAGGCCGAATGATTATGTCGGGACATGATTGAGGGCGGCCGCCGAGACGGGAGTAGTTGTATGTTGAGATATTCAGAGGGGCCCTCAACAAACCTGCCACAATTATTGGTCGGGCCAGATATCCAGGGCCGAGTGGATCATCGGGGCCCTCTAGGTACCTATCAGTCGGGCCCGACATCGAGTGCCCAGACTGCCCTTGGGACTGGATCATCATTAATCCTCAAGGAATTCAGTCAGGCCGAATGAGAATGTCGGGACCCGCTGAGACAGGGAGAAGCTGTAATGACGAGATACTCGGAGGGGCCTCCCAATAAACCTGTCACAATTATTGGTCGGGCCAGACTTCAAGGGCCGATTGTATCATCGGGGCCCTCTCACTATCCTCAAGGAATTCGGTCAGGCCGAATGAGTATGTCGGGAATGATTAGGGGGGCCCGCTGAGACAGGGAGTAGCTGTATGTCGAGATATTCGGATGGGCCTCCCGACAAATCCGTCACAACTATTGGTCGGGCCAGACATCCACGGCCGAGCGTACCATCGGGGCCCTATCACTATCCTCAAGGAATTCGGTCAGGCCGATTCCCTATGTCGAGATATTGTGAGCGGCCTGGTAGTAGACCTGTAACAGCTATCGATCGGGCCAAGACAACAAGGGCCGAGAGTATCCTCCGGACCCAATCATTGATCCTCAAGGAATGTCGGGCCAATGATTATGTCGGGAGATAATGGGGGGGCTGCAGAGATGAGGACTAGCTGTATGTCGAAATATTCAGAGGGGCCTGCCAGGGAACCTGTCACAATTATCGGTTGGGCCAGGTATCCATCACCGACATTATGCTTGGGGTGATCCTCAGGGAATGTCGGGCCGAAGTTATGTCGGGAGGACCTGTAGAGATGAGGACTAGCTGTACGTCGAAGTATTCAGAGGGTCCTGCCAGGAAACCTGTCACAATTATCGGGCAGGCCAGATACCCATTGCCGAGAGTACCCTTGGGCCCCGATGAGCTATGGTCAAGTAATTTGGTCATGCCGAAGGAATATCTCAGCAGATGATGGGCCGGGCCCACCGTGATCGCGATAACATTATATCGAGATATTCAGTGCGGCCTGCCGGTAGCCATCGGTCGGGCCAGACGCCCAAGGCCGAGGGTATCCTCGGGGCCCGATCATTGATTCTCAAGGAATTCGGTCAGGCCGAAAGAGTACATCGGGACATGATTAAGGGGGCCCGCCGAGACAAGGGACAGGGAGTAGCTGTATGTCGAGATATTCGGAGGGGCCTCCCAATAAACCTGTCACAATTATTGGTCGGGCCAGACATCCAGGGCCGATTGTATCATCGGGGCCCTATCACTATCCTCAAGGAATTTGGTTAGGCAGAATCAGTATGCCGGGAGATAATTGGGTGGGCCCACGATGATAATGCGAACGTTGTGTCGACATATTCAGAGGGCTGCCAACAAACCTGTCGAAATTATCGGTCGGGTCAGATATCCATTTCCGAGAGTATCCTCGAGGCCCGACGAGCCATGGTCAAGGAATTCGGTCATGCCGAAGGAATACCTCAGGAGATGATGGGCCGGGCCCACCGTAATCGCGATAACGTTATGTCGAGATATTCAGTGCGGCCTGCCGGTAGGTATCGGTCGGGCCAGACACACAGGGCTGATAGTATCATTGGGGCCCGACAATTGATCCTCAAAGAATTCGGTCTGGCGGAAAGATTATGTCGGGGATGATCGACTGGGCCCGCAGAGACAAACTGGCTGTACGTCAGGATACTCGGAGGGGCCTGCCCGGATACCTGTCATAGTTATCGGTAGGGCCTGATAGTGAGTATCCAACAAGGTCGGGCCAGATATCCGGGACCGAATGAATCATCGGGGCCCGATCCGATCGCTACCCTCAAAGAGTTTGGTCGGGCCGGGTGTGCCTGAATCTTGCCCAGCCATGTCCGCCATGTCCGCCATTTCCAAGGCCAGGATTCTGTCTGAGACAAACCATGCGTGATCCATGAATTCAAGTCGGGACAAATCAGTACGTGATGAAGACTATCAGATCATTGCTCTCACCAGTTGAGTTCTGGGTGTGCTAAGATCTTGCTTCTCTTGGAGACCGGCTAATTATAAGCATCCTATGAGATGGGCGGGACCCGAGATGCCAGAACCAAGAGCCTCTTCGCCAACTTGAACCGCGATCATCCTGTAGCAACCAAGCCCACTATCCTTCTATGAGATGCGATAGAACTTCGGCTTCTGCATACTTCCCATAATATAGATCGGTCTGTCTTGCGCTCCTCCAAACAACGTTTTACTTTGTTCGGCTTGCTGGCGACCACAATAATCCGGTAGGTCTGACGCCGGCTCGGGCCTATTCCTCAGGTGCCGGTATTGGATTGTCATTGCTTCCGCCATTCCTGTGCCACATGCACGCTTTCCATCCAATCTACCCCGAAGCTCTCAAGGGTTTTAAAGTTCTTTGTGACATATGTCATCACAGTAGTGTTACTCCGCATTCGTCGGAGCCAACATTTCAGCCTGCGTGTGGCTCAATTCTCAAGTTCAGTCCTTCACGGCCATCAACAATGGCTACGGCAGTACCTCCAACCTGGGCATTGGCTCAGACTGACCGTATTGCATCTTATATGCAGCAACGATTCCAACGTCGGATCGGGAAGTCTTCCCGACCATCGTCCGACATTGACCTTCCAGGATTGAGCTTGCAGGGGTTGTGCGAGGCAAACTGGATGGTCGAACGGCTGGTGTCTGCCTTCAAACACAAGGGTGCGTGACAGGCAATAGGAAATTATGTTCATTCAGTCGGTTAACACCATGGCTGGTAGTGGTCGTTGATGATCTCGATGTCATTCGGCTCAGCGAAAGGTCATGCCGGACAAGCTCCTATCGCATCGTTGCGGGAAAACATGCTTCTGAAATGCTTGAATCGGCTACCCCCCTCACTAAGGTCTCGGAGCCCACAGTATTCGTAGGCCCATCAGGCCATGTATTGCTGTGGTATCTCCCGGGCGCAGTCAGTCAGCCCAATCAGGTACGCGCCCGAATCTCCATATGTCATCGCCCCATCGAGATCTGACCATGTAATGAAGCTCCTTATGTGGCGGCACATGGACCACCTGCAGGGCGCACTCCTCGGGAGCATCAAATCAACTTTGACTCGCAAGAACTGGCGTTTCGACAACCGCTTATATGAACCCGATGCGAAACTCCGAGGGAATATCCACATTTCCCCAGCATGGTTCCAACAAGGCCTTGATGTGAGTAGGATGAGCGCCCCAAGTATTACCGTATTATTACCGACTAATACTTACCAATTCCGCCCTTGCAAAACCAGGGTATGAGTCATCTTCCCGAAGTCTCGGCTCTACTGAAGCCGACCGCTCGCACTTCACCCGATATCCGAGAGTGGATAGGGGCGGTAAAAGAGCAAGTCAGCATTCTGAACGGGGCAGTCGCGATTATGCACCCCGAGATGTATCAAAGCGGTAGGGAGGCCATTGTTCGGTTGGGCCATTGGGCAGCCGAAAACAACGAGCTTGACATCTGCAACATTCTTCCGATCTGGCCGACCGTCTACAATATGGCAACAGTGGTTGCCAACAGGGCCGCTCCTTTGCACCTTGATTCCATCAACGGCCGATCGCAGTGGATGGATCTTGTCCTCACTGTAGGACAATACAGTGATCTTGACTTCATCGTCCCGACTATACGCCACGCTCTTGCATATGAGCCAGGAACAGTTCTCGGCCTCTCAGGACAGCTCCTTGAGCATGGCGTCGGATCAACGGGGGGTAACCGGGCCGTGATCTCCTTTTACATGAAAGACAACATTCATGAATTCATGAGTGTCCCCAAATGTGACTTTGCTATGTTTGATACAATCGGCGGAAATATGTAGTATCTACGACCATCACCTGTACTCCGTACTACTTGCTACGCGTCCGAGTCCTCATCTTCTGAAAGCCTGAAGTAATGAATG
Organism: Tylopilus intermedius; assembly: GCA_038091255.1. Classification (NCBI taxonomy): domain Eukaryota; kingdom Fungi; phylum Basidiomycota; class Agaricomycetes; order Boletales; family Boletaceae; genus Tylopilus; species Tylopilus intermedius. The sequence goes on along the minus strand of JBBPOD010001287.1, from coordinate 5,452 downwards.
TAAATACTATGTATCCAGACATGAATCGGAATATCATACCTAGCGTCATAGCTGGACATCAGCTTGATTGCTGTGGTGCACGACTCCCTCAGCCATTCCCTGTTCGCCTCAACCGCCCTGTGGTTCCACGCGAGTTTTTCCAACACATACTCCTCGGCAGAAGAGCTGTATGACCTAAGCCTTCGGTCGAGAGGGGATTCCCCCGCCCTCGGCCAGAGATTCTATTGCGGTGAGCCGGGATGACAAGGAACATTCGGAGTAATTAACTGACCTGGAAGAATTCTGCGGCCTCTTCGATCTCCTCATCGAAGTCTTTGCAGTTTGATGGCGGCTCGCGGTTCCACGCCTCGGATACATCGAGCCACCAAGCGTGCCTAAAGCCGTCGGGATTGATATTGGTATTCAACTTCCATCCAGGCAGGAGTGTGGGTATGTTCTTCTGCATGGTGAATTCGGCCTCCTTGATAAGCTGGAGGGCAGCCGAGAGTCCTGGTGCATCGGTGGCGTCATGAAGTGTCAAGAACGATGCGGGGATGGTCGGTCGGCATGACTGTCGCGTCGCATACAGAGCGAGAAGTTCCGAAAATATGGCCTACAGTAGCATGAGTGGAACTAGATATCGGCAGAAAGTAGAGCCATCTTACCACTTCTAGCTCCATCTCATCTTGCCATCTTTTCGGCCACTGTTCGGGGGGAGAGTCCCGAAGCCATTTGGACAGTCCTTCCAAACGGCATCCATAATAGTATAGGACCATGTGGATCACGGTCTGTGTTGTTTGTTGCAATCCTATGTTGTTTCGGCGATCCATGTGACGGTAGTGTTGATAGATCATCTAATTGCCTATTCGGGTATTTATACAGTGGCATCGCGGCAGGTGGACCTTCGGATTCTGCCGAGGCGGCACCACTAGCCGTGGTGTTCACCAGTTACAGGGCATGCAAATGGGACCGACGATGGGCCGAGTCCGGTCCGTAGCTTTTATAAGGAACGATTGGAACTGTGTTAGCGGCACCAAAGCGAAAGCGAACATCTTGCATTCGTCGGAAGATCCGCTCAGAGCCTGTGAGAGGGCTCATTTGAGCTAACGGGAGAGAGCGGCCTGTGCGCCCGAAGCCGGATCGGCCATGGTAAGAGGCCTGCCAGGCCTTGCGAGTGTCCATCGTTATGAACCCCGCAATGGCGCACAAACAAAGCATCAGGGGAATATACCACATCCGTATAAATTTCAGTGCTATTTACATGGATTGTTTTTGTTAGCTGCGTTCCCGACGTCGGGATGAAGCAGGCTGTCCCAAGCCATTTGTGCTTCTTCCCGAAGCCGACAATAAACAGCCTTTTGTCGCAAGGCATAGCAGGCTGCGCCAGCGATCCCGCCTCCCTGGCATCGCACCGATCTCGCCTCCCAGACTTCCGTGCATTTCCCGAAGAAGTCTATTGTCCATTTGAATTCGGACTTGAGAAGCTCCTCCTCCTCCAACCACCTATCTTTCGTTGCTCTAGCCCGCAACCAGTGAACGCGGATAACTAAAGGACTGCAGCATCAAACGGCTGGGCAGCGTTGCGATGTTATGGATCGGACACATACATTCCGACATCCATCCACTAGACCCTATGTCACGAGGAACATCCATATTCCAAAACCAGGGTAACTGCTCATATCGAAGCCCCCTGGCATTCGGAGTTATAGTCGATGTCTTTGCCTTCAAATCGTCCTTCAGTAGCTCCTTGTATCGGACCAAGATTCCTTGATCGGCACCCAGCCGAATCATCGCCGCCCGACATTCCCGATAAATAGCCGCATGTCGATCTATGATTTGGTCCACGGAATGTACCTTTCCCCATGCCCGAGTGCTTTTCACTTGACTGGATGCATGGCGAACGTCGGTGCGGAATAGGACACTTTTTGCAGCCAGCGCTAAACGGATTTCATGCAGGGCATCATTCGCTTGTCCGGTCCGGAGCTTTAACTCCACATTGCTCAACTCGTCCAATCCGAGTCTCAGGCATCTTGAGTGTCCGAGGGTCGAGGGCAACGGTAACCTGGCCTGTTCGGGACGTTGTAGCATACTGGACCCGTCCCCAAGATCTTCATCATCCTCCACATCGACAACCGAAGCTGTTTGCCTAGCCTCCAGATGCGATGGCAAGACATTCGCATCATCCTCATCCGACGACTCACATTCCGATGCGGGTCCTATATAGACACTGCCTTCGGATAAGAATCGGGATAGATCGGCTGCGAGCCGATCTGCCCGCCGTGCGACCGCGAGCTTCTGAAGTTCGGTTGCTCGGGTTCCCAACCGTCTTCTATCCTTTGCAAGTAACAGCTGTGCTTCTTGGATTTTCAATCCTCTCGCAACCCATGTGGTCATAGAACCGCTGGTTCGATCCTGCTTTGTACCGCTCTGCAGTAAGTCCAGCTCAACCGATCGGATCGTCGGGCCTATTCGGGATTCTAGCATCCAACAGTCCATTACTCGAACGTAATGAGCTCTCACCTTTGGGTAAACCAAGATCGTATATGTCCATCGAAGATACATCGGATAGCCTTGTTTCCTGTGCGATACTTTCTTGTTGCAGCCATTGCTGTCTTTGTTCCCCGGTGATGGAGACATCTAGCTCATGCCAGGCAGCAGTCGCCATGGCCGATGCCTGCCTGGCATGGCGTAATTTTCGGGTCAATGCTTTAGCTGCAGGGCTCGTCAGTTTAGGAGCGTACGCAAACAGGAAGATTTCCTTACGCATTCGGATCATCTTCATGAAATTCGAATCATTCATTTGAAAGTCGAGTAGCTCCTGTCGATGGGCCGAGGTCATGCTCCGAGTAGATGCCGAAACGATATTCAGGATTGCCCAAAGCGTTTCGATGATCTCGCCATCCACCCATCCGGCCGCAGGGATGAATAGGGGGCCGTACCGAGCGTAGCACTCGGAGCGGTGTCCGTGAATGTGCCAAATGCCGATACCGGGAACAATGCTTAGGCTGGGTGGAATGTGAATGTATGTATTATTTGCCAATCGCTTTCGTAGCTTCTTCATGTATGAGCAGTTGATATCATAGAAGCAAATAGCCTTTGATATCCCATTCATATTGTGCTGGAGTGCATGTGTGAGGGAGTAATCCATGTTCACCTGCCTTTGGATGCGGAGGTTCGCAGCCGATCTTGAGCCGAATGTGGAGTTCACGCACCGTTCTCCCTTCTGGAAATCCACCACGGTGTGGGGTACGAAGCAGCCATGTCGCGCACATGCCGTTGCCCCGATCCCGGTTGAATCTAATTTTCCGTGCCCTGTGTTAGCCTGATTGACCGCCTTATGGTTGTTGCACGAAGATCTCTGTTGGAGAAATATCGCGAAATATTCGGCCTTGGATAACTGCCGAAACACACCTCGAAACGGTGAGGAGTGGCCTTCAAATATGCCTTGTATTTGTGTCTACCGACCATGTAGCCTTGACCGTCCATCAACCAGACTTGGTCGTCAGCTTGTCGATCGGGAAGGTGCTCGGCTTTGAAATTACCATCCATAACGAATGTCCGAGTATATTTCCAGCTGGAACCATCGGCTTCAGTAACCGCAGAAAGCATACCGCGACTCCTCGGGGTAACGTACGAAGATAGTTCATCTTCCGTCGGTGCCGAATTTACTCCCGGCTGAGGACAGGCGGGGCAGAACAAGACCAACTCCCCGGCCTTCGGGCCATTTGTTGTATGTCCGAAGCCAGCCCATTTCATCAACTTCAGCAATCTCCATTGTCTCGCGACCCGAAGTAGATCCCGGTATCGATCCTGTCGTCTTTGAAGCGATTTGAAAAATCTCATGACAGCGAACTACGTACGGGGACTGCATGTGGGAACACGTTCGAGGTAATTCGGCGAAGCTTATTGAAATAATTCATCCCAGAGGTACCACATTCGAGATTATCCCTGAGGAAATCATCAAGAACACGAAAGGTAAAAACAGTCTTTGGCCGGCGAATGGTTGACGGAAACAGTCTGGACTGCAGCAGCTGAATGTATGGTTCGGTAGCCTGCCGGCAGCAGCAATAACGGATCGTTAGAAAGTGCACACCGGAAATATCAATGACAATCATGTAATCTGTGTGGGGTGGGGGCCGGAGGTGCAAAGGGATTCCCTCTACATCCTCCCAATCGTCTTGTTCTCGGGGAGCATTCGGGAGGGCCTCGGCCGACTCTGGACAAGGATCCCCATCATGACCGAGATGCAGTTGGAAGCCTGCCTTTGGCTTGAATAAGTAAAGCACCCGAAGCAAACTTGGTATACCTTACTAGGGCCAAGGAAGAGTCTTCAAAAAACGCTCCAGTCCATTGTTCAATCCGATGCAATGGATGCCTCCTATGTTGGTCCCGAGAACAGGCCGTGCAGAAAATTGGTTGTCCGAAACAATCCGAACACCTAGCGAGATGCAATCAGTGCTTCGGTGAGGCTACATCGTTGAATACATGACTTGCTTACCTGTAGATCCCATCCGCCTTGCACACAACACATTCCCTTCGCTCTGGGGGGGCCTCCGATTCCATCAGTGTCTGAAGATATTGATATTTGTATTCTAGCCAATCCCGAAGGTAGTCATTAGACGTCTACTCCCCAATTCAGTCAATGGAAGATTTAAGGCGTGGCTGCAAACCTTTGTGTGGGATATTCGAAGAGGCCTCAATGCTCTACCTTCAATATCTCCCCCATCCAAGTCAAAGGGTAGTGTGTCATCAGAGAACTGACGTGGGGTGCATTTACTAGTAGATTTAATGGGAGAGGATGCTGCGGAATTAGCCTTTGACATGGGAGTCCGATGCATTGGCGTTTGCTCTGGTTCCATTCTAATCAGTCGAGGACCTGAGCCTTCAGAGGTGGTTTCCTTTCCGATCATTGTAAGGTGTGTAACCTTTGTTGGGTTAACCTTTCTTTTCTTCCTGTACTTCTGCATGTTCTCAGAGGGGATGCGGGGTAGGAAGAAGCGATCCGATGGGCCTTGAAGGCGCTATCTCGAGAACTTTCAACCGAAGGCTAAATCTGAGATCCGACTGTTCGGTCCGGGTATCGCAGGGCATATTGATCAAATAGGCTTAATTCCATCGTTTTAGGTACTCCGCCAATGCGCCCTTTGAGTGGCCATTGGCATTCGGGGACAATGTGTTGCAAATGCCGCTTGCCGATATTTACCATCAGCCCGACCCCTACTCTGTCCGTCGCCTGGGGGAGATCCGACCAGGAATGACTCAGAGCCTTTGCAACGAAAATTCCCGATTAGATCACCTGCAGGCGAAAGAACATCTAGGAGTCAGGCTGATCCGGGTGTTGGTTGGATAGCCTCAGTCAGGCTCGCCGTTCCTTATCTGGACCGGCAATGATTCATTAGACCCGAACGCACAGTGCCTATTGTAAGAATAATCTCCCTTATTTGCTCAACGGACTATAACTCTCCCTACAATG
>JBBPOD010001286.1:0-10517 GCA_038091255.1 Tylopilus intermedius | reverse complement strand
CCAAGAAGGACGCCGAGAGTAGATACGCCAACCACGCTGGATTTACTTCTGGATGGCATGCCAAGAGAACTTCGAGATAAAATTCATGACAAGGACACGGCGACGTTCTTCCAACCTTCCCCTGGAAGTCAGGTCAGGCCAAGAGAGCAGATGTGAGATGGCTGCTGGTGAAGGAAATACGTACATCAAGTTAGTGCATGCAGTGGTGGACTCCCGAGTAACATTGGCCGGGTATGGATCAGTGCAGACGACGTCGCTGACACGCATAACTTCGAGAAGATGGGCAAAAAACAGGGTGATCATGTATGCGTGGGGAGCAGAGAGTGCGGTGGTCGGAGCGTTAGGAAGGACAGGCATGGATGGATGCTGAGGCTGGGGACCTCCATGGTGACCATGATGGTCGTTAGACAGGGAGTTGGGTACAAAGGCAAGCCAAAGGTCTTCTTGGCGACGAGATCCGATATAAAGCATTCTTCCGGCAGTGGAAAAGGGGAGCTTGGCACGGACGTCAGGCCAGAGCTTGAAAAGATTGGAAAAAGTAAGTTCCATGTGCCAGGTGTGGTCTTGTTCGACCTCATCAGATGGAAGAGCGGCGTCAAGACCAAGGCGGGCACCGACAAAAAGGATGTAGTCGAGGAAATGGTCCTGGACTGAGGGAATGACATTATCGTCGTGAACACGAAGGAGATAACCTTGGTCAATGACAAGATGTCGACGCAAGCGAAGGAGATGGATGGCACGACTGGCGTCGCGTTCGGAATGCATTTCACGCAGGCGGGAGAGAAAGACGTTCTCTAAGCCAGTCTGTCTGAAGAGTTCATCAAAGTTAGGCGAGTTGAGGGCGACAGCGGAAGTGGAGCGCATGATAGCCTCGCCGATGACGTCCTGTTGACATGGGTCGTCGGCTTGCATGAGATCTGGAACAAGGGCGATGTCGAAGGGGGAGTCGAATGGTGAGGTGAGTGGATCCTGTTCGACGTTGGCATTATTCTCCTCGACATCAGAGGGAGCGTCGAGAGGTTCGTCGTTGTCAGTAGCAACATGGTCTGGGGAGTCAGACCTTGGGCTGAGAAGAGAGGTGAGAGGTGAGCACGAAGGAAAAGGGAGGACTCGGAAGTAGTATGAGTCGAAGAAACTTACAAAGAAAGGGAACGATCACGCCGGTGACGGTCAGGGGACAGTGCGAACATGATTAGTGAAGATGGTCAAAAGTCAGTGTGCGAGGAGGAAGAGAGGATGAGAGAGAGAAACAGGAAACAGGAAACAAATTGGTGGGAGTGGCGCCAGGACCGAATGAATAGAACAAACACTGGTCGGAACGGTGGCATGACAAACAAAGTTCCTGAGTCGTGACAGAGCCGAGAAAGGAGGAACATCGATGGTCTGTGAAATTGCAAGGAAAGAGATGGACACGAGAGCTATGCCATGGCAAGATGACATGAATGGGAGTCGAGGGCGAGGCAGAGGAAGGACTTGGATCATTCGGAAGTCATCAAGAGCGATCATGCACAATGACGTGAAAGACACTCGAACAGGCAAGATATGAGTCATTCACTGGACATACCGTGATCGATCAATTTGGATCAATCAACACTGATGATACATGGACTGCGATCTCTGGTTCAAATTGTAGCGTACACTGATCAAAAACAGAAAACATCTGGTGAAAGGACATGTGAACGAGGAAGGAGGAGGAGAAAGAAATGAGCGCACGAAATTCAGAAATTCAACCGAGCCTGCCGAGAGTAGCCTTTATGTCACTGATGGGGGCGCTGGACTCGTACTCCCCCTCGTCCGACACAACTGCATGATCTATGGACATGCTTGACGTGCCAGTGTTGCGAGACTTGCGATGATCGGTGCAAGTGGCATGGGAGCTGTCCAAGCCGAGAACGCGAGAGGTGCCAGGGCGAGGAGCAGACACCGCACTGCCGGTGGATGGACGAACAGAGGACGAAGAGTGCTCACCAGCAGTGTTGACACGGGGACGTTTCCTCTTGGAGGGAGCACGGGGAGCTAGTATGTTCACGATTGAAGTGACATGAGGACAACGAAAACTCGAGATGACTCACGGGAGATGACGTCGTGCCTAGGAGCAGCACGTTTGGCATCCGAAGTGGCTGCCATAGCAAGCTGGTTGGACGGGGGAGGCGTGAGAGCCTGAGAGGAATCTGAAACATTCGTTGATTCAACCACAACGTTGAAAGAGATGGAATGGCACTGAGTCGGACCTGGGAGAGTGGTAGTATGGAACGGCGGAGTGGGAGAAGTAGACGACTCGGTGTCTGAGTTGGGCACACGAGACTTGAGGTTACCGATGGTGGTAGTCAATTCTGCAATGACAGTCAACCATGACCTGACTGGGAGAAAGAAGATGTTAGAAGAAACGAGACAAACCTTCTACGGCCGATGTCAAGTCGGCTCCTAAAAAGGAAATAAGGGTTAGGCTTCAAGAATGGTCCATAAATGACAGCAAACGATGTCCAAGATGGAGCTATTGTGGAGGTACATATGTAATTGAAAATGAACACACACGACCGCAAACGATGACGACGATGGAATCGCGGTGAAATCATGAATTGGATATACAAAATGAATGGGTTTGCAACTGAAAGATGCGACACACACGATAAGCAAATAAAAAATGAACACACACGACCGCAAACAACGACAATGATGGAATTGCGGTGAAACCATGCAAACAAATGGGTTTGCAAATGAAAGATGCGACACACATGATAAGCAAACCAAAAATGAACACACACGACCGCAAACAACGACAACGATGGAATTGCGGTGAAACCATGCAAACATATGGGTTTGCAAATGAAAGATGCGACACACATGATAAGCAAACCAAAAATGAACACACACGGCCGCAAACAACGACAACGATGGAATTGCGGTGAAACCATGCAAACAAATGGGTTTGCAAACGAAAGATGCGACACACATGATAAACAAACCAAAAATGAACACACACGACCGCAAATGATGATGGTGATGGAATTGCGGTGAAACAGTGAGTTCAACATTGTAGAAACAAACATGTTGTGAACAAAAGATGCGACAACATAACAAGCACGAAATGACCGCATAATTGATGACAAAGTGAAATGCGGCAAAAACTCACCTTTGCCAGTGGCCGACGTAGTTATAATAACAGGATCTACAATCATGTTATCAGCAAGATCACCGGTATCTTCATGGTCAGATGCGTGAGAGTCATCAGTAGTGAGCATGTGAACGTCTTCGGTAGCCTCAGATCTGTCACGGTTGTTTACACGTTCAAATTGAATGCGAGACTGAGACGTTGTGAAACCTGCAGAAAAGTGAGAACAGAAGTAGACAAACAAACCAACGACGAACGGCGGTCTGCTTTGGCTTGTTTATCATCATAGACCTGGATACCTCGAGCGTCGAGGAGTTTCTGTGTCTGGGAGAAGCTGAACATATAGGATGACAGCTTGACTGGCGTGATGGAACGATTCTCGAGCTGAGACGATGGAGTTCCATTGATGTCAAGATGTTCTTCCTTTCCATCTCCATCGGTGAGCCAGGAGTAGACAAAAGTGTCTTCCTGAGTGACACTGTTGTAGTCGACGACAGCATCTACATCCAATGCCTTCTCACGATGCTCCAACGCACTGAGAGTGAGGGACTTATCGGTTGAATCCAAGTGAATTAGACAAGGTCAACATTGTAGTATCGTAACACGCACCTTAATAAGATCTATGGCTTTCTCCCTTACTTCGGGTCGAATGGGTCGAGGACGTGCCGAGGTGATTACACCAAGGTCTTCACCTGGGACGACATTCCATGCAGGAGGGCAGGTCTGGATAGCACGAATGATTTTTTGAATGACGATCCTGTCCCTGTCACGAGCTAAACGGCGCTCTGTTCGAGCATTCTCAGTGATGATGTTGAATGGTGAGTCCTGAGTGATCTTCGACGGGTCATACTCGAGTCCATCAGGCCAAGTGATGGTCATCAAACCGTCTGCCCCCCCAGGGCATGGACGACCTTTGTTCTTGCTAGTGTCGACGCCACCAGAGAGCAGATTGTCGAAGTATGCCCGAAGCCATGCCGACGGGCTATCATCCGTTTTGAAGAGCGAAGTTCTATTTTCGATGATGATGCCGTATTCGATGAGTGCAGATGAAATGGTCTCTTTGCGATGCCGGGATTCACTGGAATCTGTGGTCTTCCCCCATGGTGCTGTATGGAAATTGAGGAGAGGAACGGCGCGAGACATATCCCGTTTGAGGCCGGTGATTTGCATGCTCCGGCGCCACGGATCCATCCATTTCTTTGTGTGCTTGGAGGACGACGTCTTACCTCTCAGAAGCATCTTGATCTTATCATCCAACACGAGGACTTCGAGTCGAAGTTCCTTCCGAAGAAACATTTCTGGAATCCATTCAGATGGACGACAACAAAGAGTGTGAACTTGAAGAGTGTGATTGGACTGACCATCTGTGTCATCGGCCTCTCTCGTAACTTGAATTGGTTGCCCAGGCTTCCAGAACTTGTCTGTGGATCCATCTAGAAGCATAAACTCCTTGAGGGCCTTCGCGGTTTGTGGTCGCTCGAGAGAAGGAGATTGCTCCAAGTCGAACTCCAATCGCATAAGCAACGGGAGGTTCTCGATCAAAGACCAAACGAACTACAAGATGTCAAGCTCACATTGAACGACTAACAATAAGTAAAACACAACATACCATTCCCAAGTATTCATCGATGACATACTCGTTGATGTCGGGGTGTGCCGTGAACGCACGCACCATGTCTGCTGTTGCAGAGCCCATCTTCCACCTTGATCCTATAACCTTCTGTGCATAAACCAACGGACTGAACCAAGAAGATATCTAATAAAATATATCAGTAACAGCATTACATAGTTGACAGATTTGACCGCAATTCATGGAGGACAGCGATTCGCGGTAGATTCAAGTCGTTCCCAGCAGTGTGCACTTGTCACGTTTGGACACGGTTATCCATATCAAGACAGTTGTGACACACATACCCGAATCGCCGCATATCGACATGTGACCTGGATTGCGGCAATATAAATGGATATATCTGAAATGCCGCATCTAGACAGGTCACATGTTTTGCGGCGAAATGAATCCGAATCACCGCAAATGTACCTATCGCCCGTTTTGCGGTCAATCGCGATCGATCAATGGCTCACCTCGAGAAGTGCTCGCGGTACTCGGGTGAGCACTTTTGACAGTGTTTGCCACACCGCGACTGACATGAATGGCATGAGATCTGGCTGAGTCGGGTGGCTCATCTCCAGAACTAGTTTCGCCTTCGATGCGCAATCCGCCCATGCAAGCCTCACATTCTCCGGTACGTCATTCATCTCTGGTTTCATCGACCATTTCACCGCCGTCTCGTTCAGTTGATCCACGACCTCGCGGACGTAGCTTTCGTATGGATTCGTCCATTCTTCAACACGCTGACCCATGTACTTCCATTCAGAACCTCCTCCGAGCGTGTCCATATATGTCGTATCGATGATCTCGCGGAGCTCGTTGTTCAGTGCCTCCAAGACTGGGTTCGCTTCGATAAGTGACTTCATACATGCCTCCAGGTAGGCTTTCGCTTCGTCGCTGTCCTTCTCCTTCGATTTCTCGTTTGCAGCCGTCTTCCGTGCACGCTCGACCTTCGCAGCATCCCAAGGGACATTGTTGAAGCAGGTACGGAGTCGTTTCTCAAGCATGATTGTCAACACTGCAAGTAACTGTGTCGTTTCAGTGAATTTCGCATTCTCGCCCAGATATGAAGGTATGTTGTTACTCACTCCACCGTGATCACTCATCAGATCGTTGCTAAAGGTCGTGATCCTGAATATGTCGGAGTGGATGTAGTGTGTCGACGGTATGTCGACGATTGTTTCGAGTAAACGGAAGATGTAATCTTGCGACAGAAGGACACCGATTTTGTAGCCGCGCGATGTCGTTCGCAGCTCAGAATCCGCCTCGTAATCATGCCACTGCTGACCCTCGGATTTCATCATCAGATACGATTGAACAAGGCCTTCTTCCGCAGTCTCTGCATAGCTATAGGTGCGTTGGTTGGTTGACAGATGTATTCCGATCGACTCATCAATCTTTCCTGTGACATTGTTAGAATCTTGTGCCGTTCAAGTCGTCCATCCATTCTAACTCACTTTCATCATAGACAGCAACGATCCATGATCCACCGGACGCCACGAGTCCACTCAGGTGTTCAACAAGTTTTTGCGCATCGAGCACATCCTCGTCCGTCACGGACTCGTGTGAGTCTTTCTGTTTCGTCTGCATATCCTTCATATCGCGTTTAGCCTGATTCAACGCTGCTTTCTTCAGCTTGACCCAATCGATCAGCGCTGCACGCCGGTGTCTTCCTCCTGCCGCAACGACCTCGTCCCCGAACGGCTTGTCCGTCGAACCTTCGTCGTGTTGAAACGCATCTGTTTTGAATCGCAACCACGGTAGGTGTGACCCATCTCTCTTCGTGACCCCAAGTTCTGACGCCGATTTGACCGTATCCGTGACCACGCTGTCTGCATCCACGATCAGATTGATTGCATTCGGTTGTGCGTATCGATCCAGCCCGTTGCTCAAAAACGAGTCAAGCAATGCACTCTTCTCCTTGTGGCTAAGCTCGCGCTTGTTGTATCGCCCAAATATGAGGTTCCGCTTGATGATGTCGATGCGAGCAAATCCGATGAGTCCTTTCTCTGCTTTCTCTTGTCGATCGTAGTATTGATCTATGTATTTGTCGATGTTCATCGTCGACCCCGTCCCAGCCGCATGACTTGGCATCGATGTCGTCTCTTCCCCGGCATTCGTGTTGTCTCCTGTGGTACGTCCTTTCGCTTTCTTCGCTCCTTTCGCTTTGGGTGGCATGATGGGTGGTGATGTATGGTGATACGGTACTGATGCCCGGATCGTGATCAGATACCCGGATGCATTTACCGCATTTGGCTAATGTCGTCCATTTGCGGTATTTTCCCTGTCATGGAGTACAATTGCATGTGCTGCGGTGAGTTGACATGCTTTCATCTCTTTCTCTAGCTACTTGACTGTGACTAGCATTCCAGTTCACCACTGTGAGATCATGTATGTCGTCATATATTCCTTGTTCTTCCTTCAGTCTGACATGATCTCTATCACTTCAACATCCCTCTCAAGCTCCTCTAGGATTTCGTTCGTATCCCACTCTGTCCACCACCGTTCAAACCGTCTCATTGCATTCACGCTCTGTCTGTGAAATCATGTCAGTATGTCATATTCTGCTTATGATTGCTGAGTCAAGCACTCAAACGCTCACCGATATCGTAATTTCTTTCGACCCTTTTGCCAGATATCTTCGCTATCCACCAATTCCAAGTCATCCAAGTCCTGGATTCTGGTACGCCCGATTTCATTGACCAGACTGAACCCTTCTTCCCAGATCAACTCCATCGTCCGATTTGTCCACACATCGACTTCAAATGGCATGTTCGACACCAATCTCTTCCGATGGTCAACCAATCCTACCGTCTCCAGTCGGCACAGAGGACACCGGAAAATCTTTTTCCGTACGTCCTCGTCTCTGTCCATCGTCTTGTAGAACATACTCCATGTTTCCGTCAAACAGGTTCCACAGAACTTGTGCTCGCAGGCACTGTTCATTCTCGTCACATTTTGCCTGTCTCTGGTCAGTACCTCTTCCTTCCGTGCCCACAACACTCACATAATGTCATGACAACTATAGAATGCAGTGCCATCGTGAGTGTTTCTCTTGCCATATAGTGCTCCACTTACATTGCACAGACAAAGTGACTTTGGAGAAGTCGTTCGAATGCTTTCAATTCTCCCTCTTTTATCAGTAGATTTTTCCCTCCAATGTCTTCCCCTCTTTCCATACTTTGGTTCTTTACAATCTCTTCCAGTTCTTCCACTCTTCTTTTCAATTCCACGACTTGCCTGTCGTCGTCTTTGTTGCACATATTTCCATTTTCACTTGTGTCTGTCTCATCCATATCTTCCAGTGGAGCCTGAGTACCTGCTTCTGACTCTAGTCTATGTCTTTCACCTGTACTCATAGATTAGAATTCGTATATATACTGGATTTGACTCACGTTCTTTAGCCAATAAAACTCCCTTCATGTGAAGGCCCTTGCTTATTGCACGTTGCATGATGGTATCAGGTCAGATGACTGTATCAGTACATATTGTATCAATTATTTATTCATCATATTGCCGCATTTGTTACAATCCTCATATTTGCGGTAACAAATTGTTCTGCGTTGTAGTAGCCTGAGATGATTCAACAAGTGAAAATAAATATCAAGAAAATAAATATTAATACCGCATTTCCTATTATATCTTGATTTGCGGTAAAATAACTACAAAATTAACCGCATTTCAGTTATACCGTATGTTTGCGGTGTTGTTCTGCTTTGTAGTAGCCTGAGATGATCCAACAAGTGAAAATAAATATCAGGAAAATAAATAAATAAATATCAGGAAAATAAATATTAATACCGCATTTCCTATTATATCTTGATTTGCGGTAAAAATAACTACAAAATTAACCGCATTTCAGTTATACTGTATGTTTGCGGTGTTGTTCTGCTTTGTAGTAGCCTGAGATGATCCAACAAGTGAAAATAAATATCAGGAAAATAAATATTAATACCGCATTTCCTATTATATCTTACTTTGCGGTAAAAATAACTACAAAATTAACCGCATTTCAGTGATACTGTATGTTTGCGGTGATTTTTTGCCGCAATTGTGAGGTTATGCTGTATTGCGGTGATTTTATAGATTGTTTACCATGTAGTGCTTAACATTTTGCTGCATAACTTGTGTGAAAAGCAAATGCTAATCTAACAAATAGAACCGCATAATATAAATGAACATTTGCGGCCACTTTATCCATCAAAATGTCAACTGAACCTCACCATAACCTAATTCTATTTATGAAATGCAGTAACATGTCTACAGTCCCAAACGCATCAGTCACCGTGTGGAATACGAACCCCGAGGCGGTCTTAGCCATTGATTCAAGCGTGATGTTGAAGTAGGACACGGAAGCTTCAAGCGTCTGCCCACAAAGAATGGCCCACGGAGATCACGAAGTCCCTTGTACAGGTTCAGGACTAGGGTTGGATCAAGGGAAGCGGTGCGCAGCCTGAGCCTGATAGTGGTTTTCTCCATCTCGGGCCTTGTCAAGACGAACGGGAAGTGAGGAGGTGACGGCTGGTCGAATACGGTGATTTTGGCTGGGAGGCGGCTATTGAAGCTCCCGGATATCCCGGCCCATGCGAGAATTCCGGTGTCTCCCGAGCTAGAGAGCAGCTGCGCCAGAAGTCGCCCAAGGGCTTGATCTCCCTCCCCGTACACGACCGGTAAGGATGTTTTAAATATCCCGAGCAAGGAATATGCCTCGTCCTCGGCATAGGTTGTCTTTCGAGTCGATGCTAGATAAAGCTTCTCCCGTATCTCATTAGGGCCAGGTTGGAGTCCCATCAACACCGCTTCCGAGACACCGGTTACTTCTTGCATTTTCGGGCGACTGCTTGTGGTTGGGAACATCGAGATTCAGGTACGGTTTCCAGTCCTTGGTGTAGAATCGGACTACTCTCGATGCATGATATTCCTGGAATGTCCAGGCTCGGGTATTCCATTCGCTCCTTATGAGGTCGCCACGCCGCGATGGAGAGGGGGCGTCGAATAAGAAAACGATTGTGAGGGCAGAACACTGGTACCACTTGAACATGGAAACCAGAGCTTCCTGCAGTACGAAGTGGTTGGCTTTGTTGATACAGCAAGTATCGCTCCATGCCCAATGCAACCCGGCATCCCGGACGATCATGCAAAACGTCTGGAGTTTGCGATGAGTGTGAGATCCCCCGAGCTTGTTGACTGCGGTACGCATAACTTCTTCGAATGGCAGCTCTTTGCCTTCCCACCTATGCGAGAACATTGCGTAACGATAATAATCTGAAACGCTTTGCTTGATGCCACCGAGGTCGATTTGCATCATCATGGACGGGATCAACTCCAAGAAGGCAGGGTGTGACTCGAATGACGCAGCTTGCTCAGATTCGTCGCAAAGCTGGCCAGAGCTTGTGTTAATAAGCACTTGAGGGGAGTCGCGTATTGCATCCTGAACATGCTGATGGCTGTCCTCGTGTCTTGTGGATTAATGTACTGACGATGAAGCGCTGGAAAGCAAACTCAATAATGAACCTCGGCATGTTGTGGACGCTTACCGTGGATCTTCGGATCGGACGACTCTGACAGCTTCGAGAGCATTTCCTCGAACGCTTTAATGGCGCGTTGATATTCTCCTCCCTTGTGTAGCGCGGCATGTTTTATCTCGTAGCCACATGGAGACCGTCGATCAAGTTCGATCACCTGGTAATGGTCATCGACGAGAACTGGTGAGTGAGACGAGAATATCAACTTGGTTCGCGTCATTTAGCCCTTCTTTCCATAAACCTTTGGCTATGTAAGCCCTGCTTCGCTTGG
>JBBPOD010001285.1:0-10527 GCA_038091255.1 Tylopilus intermedius | reverse complement strand
CCTGCAGTCGGCCACGATGCGACGTACCAGCGCTGTCGAAAGGCACAGACCAAGGTGCGTGTTAGACCGTCCAGGGTTGCGTCTCGTGTCCACTCAAATGTGTAGTGTACGGCACTGCGTTCCGAGGTCGTCGCGATGCGGAAACGGTTGGAAGAGGTTGAGGCGGATAGAGTGCGATGCCAGGAGGAACTCTCGGCGGCGGAGATGCGCATAGACCGGTTAAAGAGTAGGACCGTGACCGCGATGCAAGCACAGTCGTCGTCGTCATCACCCAGAGAAGGAGAAGGACCGGCGATGGAGGGGAGTGGTTCGTCGCAGGGTCATTCGGATTCACCACCAGTGCGTACTAGTTGCATATAGTTGTCTGTGGCTGATGGACAGCGCAGCATCCACAGCTTAATGGTCATGACCACCCACCGCCGGCAGACTCAGAGGAGATCCAGGATTCTTTGAAAAGCAAAGGCGAACGAATCTCGGAAAATAATCCTCTAACGGAGGAAGTCACTCGTTTGAAAATCGAGGTATGACCGTCGTTGCGATCTTGTTACTCATTTACCAATTGACATCAGGCAAGGGCACCTTCGGTAGAGGCTATCGATGTACTGGATCGCATCACACCTGGAGAGCGTGTTGACAGAGAGCACCTGTGAAATAACGCGGCTCAACGAGACGCTGGATCAACTCAGAGGGTCACGAAAGGAGTTTGAGGAAGAGATCCAAGTCTGTCGTCGAAATGTCACAGTGTCGACTATTCTCACACCACATAGGTTGCAGCACAGCACGCGACGCAAGAACTCAAGACGCTCCTGTCGAAACGGGACGTAAATAAACTTCGACTCCGGGAGCTGTGTGACCAATATTGGCCGAATTGACTGAGCGAAAGCGACGGATTCGGTCAAGATGCAATCTATCCATGAACTGCAGGAGCTCGCAGAGTCGCGGTCGGAGCGGATATCGCAAATGCAGTCAGAAGTCAGCCGACACAAGGCAAGGTTCGCAGCGTTGTCCGGAGATGAGGACTTGATGAAGTACTTTTTCGAGGGCGAGTCCGATGATCTCGACTACGTACGTAACCTCGGGCAGAAGCTAGAGTGAGGCACCTTTTGATCTCTGTCCTGTCCCGTTGACTGACGTTGAGTGGCGAGGCTGAAGCGAACTCGAACAAGCTCTGTCCACACCGAACAAGGACCATCCCAACGTGGCGCAACATATCACTACTGAGGCGACCGCTCGCGAGGAGCTCGCCAAGACATCGAAAGAGTTGGCATGCTATCGTTCCATATTCGGCGAATCTTCTGCACCAGACGCACGTACTCTCGCCTAGACACTCGAGGCAAAGGAATGCGAGTTGTAAAAGTTGCGGTTACTCACGGAGTAACAAGCGCAAGCGGAAACGTTGTTATTCGCGGAGATTGACCATCTGCCTTCTCTCTGGGAGGCCCTGGACCAGCAGGTAAAAAAGGTGTTTGACCTCGGTGGATCCAAGGAAAAGTTGCAAAAGATGGCCCACGAGGTACGTGTATGCTTATATGAGCGGACGATCGCGTATCTGACTGGACGTGTCGTGACACAGAAAGCCAAGGCGGAAAACAAATACTAGTACTTGCTACGATGGGTAAGAAAGAGATGAATGGATCGGAACGGAAAGCAATAACCCGTCAGCTTGAGAAACAGCTTAGCAGCCAAGTCGTGCGGCTTTTTTTTCTCTTTTGGTTGTGCTGCATTGGACGTGATAGCAATGGCTTGTACAGGCTGATCTCGAGAAGATGAACGTCTTGAGCCAGAGGGCGATCGAGAACGCGGACGAGCAGATCAGAGCACTCGAAGCTGATGCCCCAAAATGGCAAGCGCAGGTAAAAGCAGAGAAGAAACGCGTGGCAGAGGTACGTGTTCTGCATTGCATCAGTACTGGCTGGTCACCTGGCCTATGCAGGCATGTGCCTTTGCGAGCGATCGTGGGGTCTACATGCGCAAACTGGAATCGTCGCTAAAGGTTGCTGAAGCAGAGGCCTCGCGGACGTAAGCGTTCCGAGGTCGAAAGGGGCCTATGGGGTCGCGGTTACCGCTATTGCGACCAGTTGGACGACAGGCAGAGTCGCCATATGTAGACGACCAATGCGACCAACTTGACCCTCGGCTACGTTACCACGGACGTAAGACTCCTTTTTCCCTTCTCTTTGAGTTCCTGTCGTTGACCTGTCCGCTTCTTCATCCGTGCAGGGACGTCCCGGCCTTGACGACGACACGCTTCGCACCCCGCCGCCAAACCACCCGATTCCAAACTACATCGCTTCTAACACGCCAAACGCGACGGACAATACCCAGATTTGTCAACTTCATCGAGAGCGACGTGTTAGCTGCGTGGCGTTGGTGACGTTTGTTCAAACGGCTGTCTTGCTTCCCTTCGTGCCACACTTCGACGAGTCAAAGCTCCTTGGCATCCCATCGATGCCGTCGACAGGCCCCTGCTTGTGAGTCACCGCTGCCACCGTACTACAATCTCCTCAGGCCTCACGTGCACGCTGGTCATCTGGCAGTCATCAAATTTAGCTGGAAGAGACAACATTCTTGATATGTACCAGTACAAAGATCTCAGATTTGCCTTCAAACGGGCCGCCATCTTGAGAAGGGGTACATGTCGGACAGCTCGAGGTGTGCAACGTTGTTTACGTTTCTCCAAACTATGTATTGCTTCCCTTCGTTGACAGGCGTTTGTGCCAGTGCGGCCGCACTCAACATCTCGTTTGGTATGTCATTGATGCCTTCAACCCTCCCTTTTTGTCTGTGTCAACGCGTTCCTGGGCTCTTCTGTGCATCCTTAGTCGACCCTTCCGCTGGAATCTGCCGCCGAAATCATGCTCAACCAACGTTCACTAGGGTCCTCAAACTGTAAACGGATCTGCCAGCCGTAGAATTAGCCCTGGTACACGAAGCGTAGACAGATAAGCAACGCTTCCTCTCATCTCGAAAGGAATCAGAGCAAAAATGGTGAACGTGGGGATGAGGAGGAAAGGACGGACCCACTCAAAAAAGAACTATCCCTATCAGTGTATACGGTCGATTATTACATTACTAGTGTTAAAAGCGTGTATTTACACCCATTGTGACAAACCCGGTAGTCGCTAGACAATGTTGTCTCAGCCCATCATGGCCTGCTGCAGCAGATCATCGACTTGATTTCTGTTCTAACCTGGTCAGAAGTATCCATGTACGTCAATTCGCTCCCTTACTCAAAGCTCGCTATAGTCATGCTTTCATCCGCTGAGTGGCATGAACCACACCATGGCAAGAAATCAACTATGTAGGTTACCTACACTGTCTCATCTATGTGCGTCTTCACTCTGTTTCCACCAGAGTCCTCAAGTTCTTTCTCAAGATCATACTAAAAAGCGTGCAGGGAAGATACACAATGCTACCGCAAAAAATTATTGCGGTTAATGACGGACACCTGCTTTGGTAGCATACGCCCTACCAAGTCGGAGATGACGCACTGTGCCCGGCGTTGCTTCAGCGGACGAGCAGCCTTGTCCAATTGGTCGTCCGAATCGTTGGTATGCTATTTCTTAGTCGTAATTTTGATCCCCGAGTACAGAAAGCATTGAATGCATCCAAAATACACCACAAATCTCGCCAGACTTAGCTATACTAGTCAGTGGTGTGTGAGTTTTTCCCTGAGTGCAGGCGTTTGCGTCACGAATGGTGACAGCTAACCTGTCGAATCTTCCGAAGCGGACCACAGCATATAATAGGCGTGTCTCCCTCAAGTTGGTACTCTTAGTCGTTCCCCTGCGCGTCATGATCTGTCGGGCCACATTGCAGCTGACCGCTTGGTAGGTCTCACGACGAATGTTCGTCCTCTGCATGAAGTTGTACTTTTGGCACAGATATTTTGGTCGGCATGGACTGGCACTACTTCTCGTGCGGTACGCCTCCTCCAGTAAGTCAGATCTCGACAAAGATCTCGATTCGATCAACTCCTTATCAGTGATTGCCGGCCCTCAAGTTGCCATATGGAGTGACTGTGACGGTCACATGCGCTTGAATCATCTCTGGTAAGTATTTATTTCACAGTGGTGTAAGCGCGGCATCATTCGCACGCCTCGTCATGACTTCGTCTGCTACCGTCGTCGCCTCAACGACCTTCAAGCTACTTCCTGGGGAACAACTGCCTGCTGTGCTTCGACGTCCACAGCATCTTGTCCCACCAACTCAGAAGTCCCTCCCGCGCCAGCCCGCCAAGATTGACCTTACTGGACTACCTGAGAGCTTCATTGCATACTATGAATCCCTGGAGCAAGCCACTTCTTTTATGGTGGGTCCTTGTTAAATCAAACAAAAAATGAATCTACATTGAGACCCCTGTTCAAGACATTGAACCCGGTCTCGAATATGCAACCACTGGAGAGTACCTTGCTTCGCTTCAAGAGTGCCCTACAAGAAAAAGTAGCCTTGGCAAGGGCACTCCTCCGTATCCAGGAAGTGTATGAAGAGCAGGAACTGCTTCTGCTTGGGTACCTGAGCCAGGACGATATCCAGTGGCTGGTATCTGAGCAGCAGTCGATCGGGGATCCTGGTACGAGCATGAATACGAAATACCTCCACGCCATCATCGAGCATAATTTGCGTTCATTTTGCCCCAGTCCTTGCTTTGTAGGTCTGTGCTCACAGATCACTGTTAACTTGCTAACAACGACTGCCAGTCGTAAAGACTGTCGTTCTTTTCGTAACTTGTAATACTAGTCCTCTCAACGGACGTATAGGGAGTGCTCCTCTTACGCAGTGGTGTATGAGTGGCTGCTAGCGATGGTGTTTCTATATAATTTATGTTTGTGCTGCTAACTTAGGCCCAGATTTTTTATTTATTTGTGGATGGCCGCTGGCAACCCAATTTTCCACACTGTACCTCTTATTCCGCTGCAGCTTGGTGTACCGAGCATTTTGTTTCACTGCTAACTAGAAACTGTGTATCCGACTCCCAATCATCCCTATTCATTCCTACTAGTATTTCTCCATATAACACAATTGGCTGCGGCTTGCTAGGCCTTTTCCGACCGTGCATGCCAAACTCTTTTCGAGTTCCCGACAACTACAAGTATGGTACCAGTCGTCGTTAGCCTCGTCGCCCCAAGTCATCTTCGAGATCGGATCGACTCTGATTCCTCCCGTGCCGTTCTCTTTGTTATCGTAGCACCTGTGTGTTCCGATACGCTTTCGAGCTGCTGTCTCACCCAAAAGAGTGAAGTACAATCCAAGATTCAACCCTATATGGTGCCTCCAAGTTTGGTAGTTATTAATTTACTGTACATATTGGTCGCCCTCACCCAAAAGCGTGGATCACAATCTCAGATCCAGCCGTGTATGGTGGCTTCAAGTTTGGTAACCATTAATTACACCAGTATGGGTTTTCGCAGAGTATGGGTTACCTGTGATGCTGTAAGCTGACGGCTTCATGGATGCGTCGTTGACACAACTTGAAGCCTCAGAAGTCCAAATCTGAGTCAATCATGTGCATGATCCATGGAGTCCCGGTCAGCATCTGCAAGCATAGCTGACTCAGAGGAGGGAGGAGGGTATGTCAGTCTCCGTTTGGAAACGTCGGCAGCCCAACCCTTAATTGCCTTTTTTGCCAGCTGTCAGCCTACTATGTAGAGGTCGTCAAACGATAACGAAACGATAACGTTACAATCATGACTGCCCTGCAGAAGGGCCAGCCATGTCAAATTTGCCATGGATACATGGGGTATATGCGGCCCTTTTAAAAAAAGGGTAAGCGACGCTTAGCCACACGAAGTGCACGTTTATGCAAGGATTTATGCACTTCAGGTTTGCAGATCGGCGGCCTACTAGTATACTCAAAGGACATATACCGGTAACATCATCGTGGTGTGCCGTGACCCGTTTTTGCTGCCACCTAGTTCCTCTACCATGTCCGACATTGTTCCTATGAGGACATGTGTCTGTGGTCGCACGTTCGCCGATCTTGGAGGCTTCACCAGGCATGAAAGAAACTGTCGCAAGGGCAAGAAAAGGCTGTCCAGCGTCCTCTCCAAGGCGAAGGAGATCTACCAGGCCAAAAAAGCCCGATTGTCCCTCACAAAGTCAACGAGCGTACATGAGGATGTGACTACTAGGAGTAGTGGCAGCAGGCACTCGGATGAGACAGACCCGCCGCCGGGGGACAGTGCTGAAACTACCGAAGAAGCTACTAAACAGGCATGGTATAACTGAATACATGTCTCGTACTATCTAAATTGTTGTGCAGGGCGTCCCCTCTTCCTCTGATTCCCAGCAATTTCTGACTAACAGCAACATAGAGGGCGGTGTTATTAATCGTGTCGACTCGGAGGTATGTGGCTGCTTTGCCACCCGGCCTCTTCCAAATGTTGATTATGATATTCCCCTAGCACTACGTCGACCTCGTAGAGCCCGCCGCCTACCGTTGTGGTTTCGACACACGTCACCCGAGCCACTGCAGCCACTGCCCCCTCCAGGACCGGCCGTCAATTCAGGCGCACCAGCGGAACCAGAAACTCATCTCCACTCACCAGACCGTCGGCAAGAGGTCAATTCAGGAGTGATAGCCATGCAGTCTAGCCCATCCGCTTCATCTACATCTCGTCCACTGCTCAGAGTATTCAAAACACTGAAGAATAAATTTAGCCTGTTCCGTGCCTATACGACGGAGGCCCTTCCCTCGCACGATCCGGACGACCCGTACTCGATAGAACACGTACCGCAGGCACCCATTCTAGATATGCAACATTCGGAGATGACAAATCCGTTCTATCCTTATCCGAACGAGAACGCGATGCGTCTAGGCGATTGGTACTGGAATCAAGGATCCCAGAAGTCAAGGGAGGATTTTAAGCAGCTCCTCAATATTGTCGGGAACGCTACGTTTAACGCTACTGATTTGAGTGGGGTTTCATGGGATTCCATAAACAAAAAACTTGGTGATCATGGCTCCGATGCAGGTTCGGACAATCCTGAATGGTTGAAAAACGGCCGCGGTTGGATATCCTCCCCGATCACCATCTCTGTCCCCTTCCACAGTCGGTCATCCAGTCCAGGGCCCAAGTCTTATACCGCGCGAGATTTCTACCATCGCTCGCTTATTGCTGTCTTGGAAGAAAAGCTTACGGATCCTGTCCAGGCTGCAAACTTCCACTATGAACCATACGAATTATTCTGGCGGCCACCTCACAGGGACCGAGACGTCCAAGTGTATGGCGAGTTGTTTACCTCCAGTGCCTTCCTCGACGCCCATAGGGAGTTGCAACAATCGCCTCCGGAACCTGGCTGCGATCTACCCTGTGTCGTTGCTGCGTTCATGTTCTGGTCAGATGCGACGCAACTCTCCACATTCGGCAGCGCAAAGTTATGGCCACTCTACGTCTACTTTGGTAACGAGTCAAAGTATCGCCGGTGTCAGCCCTCCAGCAATTCCTGTTCCCATGCCGCTTACTTCCAAACGGTGAGTAGTCATGGACGTAACCGCGAATCTTACTGATTGATTGCTGTACTGGCAGGTCCCTGACTCATTCAAAGATTTTGTGCTATATCATTCCGGAGGGAAGACTCTGAGTGACGCTCTTATGACGCACTGCAACAGAGAATTTTTCCATGAACAGTGGAGAATACTCCTGGACGAGGAATTTCTTACAGCGTATAAACACGGTGTCGTGATTACATGTTGTGATGGCGTGAAACACCGATTTTATCCCCGTATTTTCACATATTCCGCTGACTATCCGGAAAAGTAGGATCCGAGCCGCTCTTTTACGATCTGCGCTGACTTCTGTCACTTCATAGGATCCTTATAGCATCCATACGCAACCTCGGTGGCTGTCCTTGCCCCCGTTGCAAGGTTCCAATGGATGCAATTCACAATCTCGCTACCGCGAATGATATGCGAGATCGCGAGGTACTTTCCCACCACGATAATCGCGAGCGTCTCAAAATCGTTCACGCTGCACGCGACCTTATCTATAAAAACAACTTAGCCGTTACGACACCTCAAGTTGAGGCCCTCCTCAAACCAGAATTGCTGGTTCCGACGCTGGTAATATTTTTTCTGAGGCCAATATTACCTTTTCTGATGTTTGGGAATGCCCACATGCAGAACGCATTCTCGGACAAGCTGTATCCATTAGGTTTCAACCTCTTTTCAATGCTGGTGGTAGACCTCCTGCATGAATTCGAATTGGGTGTCTGGAAAGCTGTCCTCACTCACCTCCTTCGCATGCTGGAATGTCTCGAGCAGTGCAAGTTACACGAGCTTGATCACAGGTCCGTGTTATTTCTGACGCATTTTCTTTATTCACTTTGCATGTAGATACCGCCGGGTCCCGACGTTTGGACGCGATACTATCCGTCGTTTTTCTCGGAATGTATCGGAGTTGAAAAGAACTGCCGCCTATGATTTCGAGGACCTCTTACAGGTCAGTAACGTGAATAGCCGAGTCAAGTTGGCCTGAACTGATGATCATTCCAGTGTGCCATGCCGGTATTCGATGGATTATTTCCAGAGCCACATAACTCAGCTGTATTAAAGCTACTTTTCACCCTTTGCTATTGGCACGGGCTCGCAAAGCTCCGGATGCACACGGACGAAACCCTCCAGATCATGGAGGATGTCACCGTAATACTTGGAAAAGAACTTCGCGCGTTCAGCACTCACACGTGTCCCACTTTCCCGACCCGTGAACTCCAACGTGAAGCGGAAGCTCGGGCACGCCGCCAGAAAAACTCCTCGAGCCGGTCGCATCCATCTGCGCAAAAGCCAGCGGCTTCACGTCAACCGAAGACTTTAAATCTGCAAACTTACAAGTTACATGCCCTCGGTGATTACGTTTCTTCTATCAGAAGGTATGGGACCACCGATTCTTATTCAACACAATTGGTGCGTACTTTTTTCAGTGCCCTTATTTCTCTTTCGGTTGATACCGAGCTCTCATGACCGTTCATCTTGCAGGGAGAGCGCGAGCACCGGGTTGGAAAGGGAAGGTTCCTTCGGACCAGCCGGAAAAATTTCGTTCATCAGCTCACGCAAATCGAACGGCGCCAGTTATACATACGGCGTATTCGCGAGAGGATAGATCGTGGTGCTACGACTCTGATGTCGTCGGAACCTTTACATAATTACCCCAAGGAACACTACCAACTTGGAAAGTCGCAAAACTGTCCAGTGGATACCTCAATATTTTACCGGCAGAGTGTTAGTGACCCAGCTGCCAAGGTAACAGACCCTTCGGGCGCTAATTTGGCTATGCTAATGCGAGTACAGGACTTTGTCCTCAAGCTCAAGAACCATCTGCTACCTCGTATTGCGGGGATTCATGCATTAAATGATAGCGATACAGATCCATT
Organism: Tylopilus intermedius; assembly: GCA_038091255.1. NCBI lineage: Eukaryota > Fungi > Basidiomycota > Agaricomycetes > Boletales > Boletaceae > Tylopilus > Tylopilus intermedius. Next base: position 1,158 of record JBBPOD010001285.1, on the reverse strand, counting down.
CCTTGTTTCCGGGCTCGAAGATGCTTTTGGCACGTTGCCTGCCAACACGGATCATGTCATCCTCAAAAACAATCGCATTTATCGACACCACGTACTTCGAGTCAACTACACGACATACGACGTCCGCCATGCCAGTGACGTTTTCAATCCGAAAACTGAGCACTGTGATATTATGATGCTCCACCAGCCAGAATCCGAGCAAGATCGCGATCGGTTCTGTTACGCCAGGATTATCGGAATGTATCACGCAAATATTCAATATATCGGGCCAGGAATGAAGGATTATCTACCGCGGCGGATGAACTTCTTGCACGTCCGATGGTTCGAACGGGCCCCGGAACAAGACTTACACGGGCTCGACGCTTTGAGGTTCATCCGGACGGATGAACCCGCATCCTTCGATTTTGTGGATCCCGCGGATATAGTGCGCGGTTGTCACCTCATACCTGCGTTCAGGCATGGTAAACTCCAGCGAGAAGAGACTGTGATGTCGCCCACTGACAGCATACGAGAGGCAGAAAATTGGAAGTATTACTATGTCAACAGGTATGACTGACTGGCTCGTCTGTCGTTTTACTGATATTTGTATGAAGATTCGTGGATCGTGATATGCTGCTGAGGCACCATTGGGGTCTCGGCGTCGGGCATATTTACTCACATGTTCCAAGCTCCATGGACGAGGAGCAGCCGTTCGACGTGACCGAAAGGCATTCAGCCGAAATACTGTCGCCCTCGATTCCTGTTCTGTCTGAGTTGCAGACTCGTGCAGGAGATTGCAACACTACCGCAACACCAGATGATCCTGCTGAGGAGTTTGTACTTCCTGAATGGGATGGCTCGGACCTTGAGTGGGAAGAGATCGACTCTGACTCCGACTCTGAAGAGGATGCTGATGTGGAGGCTATGTATGCTTTGTGTGATAATGTGGTAGACTCTGATTATTGAATATATTCAACAAGTTCTTCGTCACGGTCTTCCTGAGGCCTCATTCCTCAATATTAATGACGATCGTGTCACCGCAAAAAATTCGCTCGGTTGGGAATTTTCGGCGCGCCTTCTCGTTCCTTGAACTTGTTCACCGACGTCGCCCCAGCATCCGTTTCGCGCACCAGACACCTACTGCGTACGCCGTCTGCACTCTCGTTTTCCACCGCTGCC